>PVMI01056224.1:0-19079 GCA_008528875.1 Aulacorthum solani | reverse complement strand
TTTTTTTTTTCTATATTGAAATATTCTGATCAGTGCCTGTGACTGAACGGAGCCATGTCGATTTTATGACGACGTGTGTTTGTCTCCTGTTTCTCTTTTAAAAAAAAAAGTTCACCATGTGTATGGTACTGATACACCGAAAAAAATTATTTACCGCGCACCACCGTTTTCTTGACCCGTTTTTAACTTAAAAATTCTAACGATTCTCCGCCTTAAAGTATGAAGACGAACGGAACATACATTGCAAGTTCGATGATGATCATATGAATTGAACAAGGATTGACCGTTTTTGTGTAAATTTATACACTACCTATATAAGTAATATAATTTGTACTTATCTAATGTGTTTATTTTTCTTATTATTATTATTATTCTCATCATATCTTTTTTAATATATTGTTATCATTATCACTTATGTATATATCCTTATAGTTTATGTTGATTTATGTTATCCTTAATGCTATATGTAAAAAGCCAATTGGCGTTTATATCAATAAATTAAATAAAATAAAAATAAATTATTACTGTCCCGATATTACTGTAACGTTTAAAAAACAGCGACAGAGTTTAAGTATGATATTATATAATATAATAGTGTGATAATTATGATGGAGCCAACAAAGTGAGACCAACGCTAAACATAATAATATTATAATTATGTCTTGCATCCTGTAGTTTTTCGCAACCGTTTTTTTTCTTTACTAAAATTACAATAGTTCTAATATTTTGCTTAAAATAGCTAAATTAATGATTTCAGTATATTATGTATGGCCGTATCTACCTACATTAATACCAATTAAAATTCTTTATATAGCCTACGCATTATGTTTTATGTACGTACAAAAAATAATCTTCTAAACCTACATAATTATAATTTATCCTTGACACCCGTTCAATGGGGTTGAAAACGTGTACATTTTTTATCACGCAATTTCCTTTTTTTTCATATACAAGCACAATAGACTTTTATGCACATTTTCAAGTCAAAAAATTCTGCTAGTACAATGTTATTGTAACATAATGTAAAATTCTTTAATTAATTCGCTTTATTGGTTAATGTTGAATTGAATGTTTACGAATAGCAAATTTGACCGTTTTCGCCCATATTATGTGATCCATTATATTACCGATATGAGTAATATCTACGTTTAATTGAATTCTGTATTTATAAAAATTACCATAATCAATCATAAAGTAGATAAAAAAAGTGATGCTTTTTATGAATTCAATTAAGTACCTGAAAATACTCGATTGTATGAACAGGGAAATATTTTGAATAAAGTCTCATTAAAGTATCCGTCATTTACAGAGGGTTTGCCATGTCTGTCCTCGAGCGTACACACCCCCATCTAATAATGTGCACCCATAACCCATCTCAAATCCCAAGATATAAAACGTTCATTTAAATGATAATATTATTTGTTCACCTTTTAAAATATTTACATCAACTACCTCTGTAAATTAGCCAATGTTAATTGATAAAAAAAAATGTAAAAACAGCAATGTTATCCTTTTTGTTTTGAGTTAATGAATGAAGAAACAATATAAACTTAATAATAGAATTTTAAATCTGTAATAAGGAAATAAATTTCCCAAAATATCAAGTGCAAAAAGTATTCACTGTGATCCATCTGGTGAAATATCCTGCAGCATGCAAATGGTTTTTAAATTCTCCAAGGATACATGAGGAATAATTATTGTACAATTTGTATCCTTGTCGACCATTGACACTATTTTACCCTTGCATATCATGTACACGCCCGTTTAAAAAATGCACCGTCCTCAAACGGCTAAAAACATTCAATAGGTATACGAATAAGAATAGAATCAGATTATTAAAATTCCATTTTGTTCATTAAAAACTTCAAATCAGAAATTAATACTGTGAGTTAAAGTGTTGTTTTTTTTTTTAAATAACCGAAGTGCACCGTTTTGTATATACGTAATCGATTAGATTTATTTGGATTTGATATTTCAAAATATAATTACATTTCAAAAATTTAATCGATTTTCTTTGAGTAAAATAATATTTTAATTTAACGACGTAAAGATAAAATGTATAGATATTTATGAAACGGAAATATTTTTTTCTTTCTGAAATAAAAACCCATACATTTAAATCTGAAAGATGATTTACTGAAAAAATAATTGATGAATAATTTGAAGAAAAAAAATTTAATACAAAGGCATTAGACACGCAATTTATACCATTGATGTAAAAACAAGTAATAAGTACTGCAGTAAGTACAATTATTATCATTTTGTGGCGTAACAAAATTAGTGAATTAATACAATTTGGCAATATAATCAAACAATCGTGAAACCTTATAAAATATAAACCTGCGAAATACTAGATTATTTTGGTATTTTAAATTTTATAACATATTCTTACACTCTTATTGCAGTTCCGAAATGAATCGATATTTTATGTTTTTGAATAATTGAATCACATCTTAAGTGAATTCAACGTAAAATAAACGTTAAATAAACAACATGTAAAATTAAAACCACTATTAATATTTTAAAGTTTTAAAACGCAGCAAAAAAAGTTTATCTTTAAACCAGTACGCTGCAACGACGTAGGCGGGGGATTTCTTTTGCTTTTCGCAATTATCTAAAAAATTTATAGATTTTAGTGGCACACCTACTTGAAAACACAGAACAACCAACACCCCATAATTATTTTAAATGGATAGTAATCATTACACTTCACAAAGCACGTGAAATTGGATCTTATATTGCTAAGACTAAACGTTGTGAACAAAATGTAATTAATTACAATTATTGTAGTATAAATTCTATAAATAAACTGATGAATTTTCCGAAATGCTGAGATTGAAATTATGAATAGGGGGACCTATATTTCAGTATTTCCGAGAACTTTTCAATCACAATTTATATAGTTAATTTCCGACGTTTCGAACATACAAAGACATGAAAGGTGGTCTTTTCTAACATACATTTCAAATTAATGAAATGAAAAAACATATTAACGTAATATAAATTGCTTTCAACCTTCGTTTACAATCTAAAAATAAATATATATTTTTGAAATTCAAGATCAGAAACATAATACCAAAAAGTAACCTAAAGACTTATACTTAATACCATTTAATTCGATGATTTAATCTGGTCTTATATAAATCTGTCACAACGTTTATCGTCATCACTGATTAAAAATTGTTGGTTTCTTGTAAATGATGGCACTTTCAAACGTTTACTGAAAAATTCCTTGATGACTATAATAATAGTAATAATAATAATAATACTTTTATCGCAATAAAACGACTACAAGGTTTTAATTCAAATCTTATCGTTACCGTTCTCTAAACTTTTTTCTCGTGGAACGCAATTCACATACCTATATAGTAATATGGCTGTAACGCTTCAAATTTTACACCAACGGGCATCAAACTTTTGTTTCTTTCTCTCTTTTCTTTTTATCATTCACATAATATTATAAATATGTATATATCCATTAATAAATCTGTTAAAAAATAAATTATGATTTAAGATGGTACATTTGATGGTACATTATCATGCACGGTTACATCATCTCCACTCAAAAACTTCCCCTACAAAAAAAAGGAAAGAATTGTCATTTATGTTGCATATATTTTAAGTACATAAAAAACTATTAAAACAAATGTCATTATTCAACATGGTGCAATTAAATTAAATAACAGCTATAAGCCTAAATTCATTATTTATTCAGGACTCAGCATATGAATGCTTGTGATTTCGTGAATAACCAATTTTTTCTTCTGAATTTTGAATTTTCTGAACACCGTTCAAAATGGAACTATAATTACTTATGAATAAGCTCTGTGCAGGATCAAATTTAAACTAATGGGCAGATAATACTTATGTAACTTTGTGTTAACAAAATTAACAAACATAATTATTTAAGAATTATGAGACTTTCTTGTTCATATCAATATGACTTCGATGAGTGATGAGTGATGACCGACATAAAAAAATATATTCACTGTACACATAAACGATGACGGAAGCATCCTTTACTGATATTTGATTTTCTACTTCCCCGCGTGTATATCCTCTGAATATATAATATATTATAAGCCCATCCTATTATCCATCACGGCAGGTGGCTTATTTTACTTTACATCATGATATTCTATGCTCGTGAGTTATGTTGATCTTTTAGTGTAAGTGTCTTGTTCAATAATACTCTTTAGAAATATTTAATTGCAGTACATAATAACAAAGAGTACAACGACTAACGGCATAAATGTATACGATATGATAGCGTGAATAATTTTATTAATTATAATTATTTATTGCTTAAACGTATTAATTTAAAAATTATGTTTTAGTTTAAAGGAAAAAAAAGTTAAAACTCGTTTACTTTTTTTTAATACATATAATATTTCTATAAAACCACTTCATATATAATTACTTATTAATTAAGCCTTTAAGTCCAATAAATTACATTAATAATAAGGGTAATATATTAAATCAAATCGATTTGGTTTCGTTGCTCGGTAGTCAACAATTATAATATTATTTTTAAATTATTTTAACCGAACAAAAACTATTATAACGTCATAGGAAATAAAAAAAAAACAGCTCAAATTAATTTTAAATATCATTGATATATTATTATATCATTGATTTATTCATTATCATTTATCATTTATAGATATGCTTTCAACTATTATTTTGTGTTCGATAGCCACTATTTAAAAAAAAATATATAAGCGTTAAACTATATGTGATATAACAGCACGTTCAATTTAGCATCAAACATTATTCCAGTGGTAATAATATAAATTTATGTAGCCAAACCGTACCTGAATTAACGATGTATGGTATATTAATATAAAATATTATTTAGTTTATTGAAAAATTGAAAATTGAAGCATTATTACATTTGATTGAAATAGGTATGTATTAATTTTCATAATATATATAAGTGGAAAAATAAAGTCTGATATTATATCGTTTCAGTATATTGATACACAGCATAATAATGTAAATTACCTACGCAGTTAAATATGATTAAATTATACATGGTATTACCATAACATGAGTTATTTCATTTTACAAAAAGCAAACGGAGAAGTCTAAAATTGTTTCCATTCTGCACTCTGCAACTCCGCGGTATTACAAACATCCTTTGGCTATACAGCCCCTCACCCTCCCGCCGGTTCGTTTCGATTTGTAATTGTTGGTTTACCGGGAAATCTTGCTGCTATTTTTGCTGTATTATTTGCACAGTTCTCTCGAGCGTAAGTGCATTACAGTTACTAGTCACGTCCGTGTATAGCCGTTAGCGTTAGACCAGCTACACGCGGAGTGTACGTACCTACGTAGGTAATATAACAAGTGAAAAATTTAAACGGGATTATATTCGAACGTATACATTATGTATAATGTATATAAAGGTGACGAGCGGAGACGATTCGAAAACAACAGAAACGTGTTCAAAATATTCCAACTTTCTGTATAGGTGTCGTCCCAAAAGGTCTATCTGCAAAGGCACTGATCCTTTCAACCTCGTATGTTAGCAGTCGATGATTTAATACATTATATTATGAGTCCGTTGCAGCATGAATACGAGTGAAATACGGTGGGTGTGCCTTTATATGTATTTGTTCTTTAGTCGAGTGGACAAAGTACGCGCTAGATCTTCGAATTAAATGATCGATCGACGAACAAAAATGAATATAAATTTCGTAAATTATCACACTATCGACCACACGTCAGTGCACTTATCACAATGATCTCATTTCCACCGTTACCTAACCTTCCACCTGTACACGACCACGGATGGTATGATGTATCGTATTTATGTGATGCGAGGCGCTCCGATTTGTGCGATCAAAATACAAAAATATAACGCATCAACTATTCAACTAGTATTTCGTCGCCGACAGACTGGCGATCACCACTCGCATATCCATGCACATACATGGGTAATGATAAGGATAATAAAAAGCGACGACGACGATAATTTACACACACCGTATACATACCTCTGTGCACTTGTGATGACCGCGTGAAAATATATACTCAAATAAACGCGAGATGATACCGCGCTACAGGTGTGTTGGACCCGGGCGGACGGTTGAGAAAAAATTCAATCGAAATCCAAAATCGGTGCACGCACGCTCTATACTGAATGTAATAATGGTAATATTTTATGATACAATACGCGCTCGGAACGTCCAGCTCGCGGTGTGGTCGGCTACACTACTGTTTCCCGGGGGTAGTGAACGCCGCGGGTGGAGAGCGGACAGCCACCATCGCCGCCGCCGCCGCCGCGCGCCGGCTAGTCGTGTGGTGTGACGCCTCCGCACACGCTCGTCCCTCCCCCACCCCCATCGCCACCGATGGAGGGTCTGTTTTTGCGCGGGTAAATGGCTCCCTCGCACCTGCACCCTGCAGGTACCCGCATATACCTCAACCATGGGTGTACGACGACAATAAGAGTATGACGCGTATAATATTATTACGCCTGAAAACGTATGTCGTAATGTATAATATGCATTATGATGATCATATTTTGTCGCTAAACGATAATGTTGAAATACAATTAAAAATGTAGCATAATTAATAACATATGGACTCGTCGCAAAAAAACATAAAGAACCTTGCAAGTCAAATCTGTAATATCATAAAGTTTTTGCCAAATCCAATAAATTCCGTAATTACTCCATAGTATAGTAAATTTATCATCCATGCCCGGCTGGTTTTGATAATACTTAATATGGTAGCACAATTTATTATGGAAATTGATTAGAACTATACGTCCTTACAAGTTTCTATAGTTCTACTGGACTTTATTTTTGGATATTTTTACAAGAAGTGTCAAGATTACTTAAGTTTTTCTCAAAATTTGACTAAAACTATCATTTTCCAAAGTTTTTGGTTCTAAGGACCACCCAAACTCAACTAAACACTTTCATTCATAAAACATTTAAAAAAACGTCGTGTCCAATGCTTTTGAAAACTATGCCAAGTATTTATTAAAGTATTTGAAATATATTTAAAATAATTTTTGAATGGATGTGTTTGTATCTGTATTTGAATACGATTTTAAAATTATCTTTTACATGAATGGCTGTATACTTTGCTGCTGAAATGTGTGGGCATCTTAGGTATTTAGTTGGTGTAAAAGCTTTTAAGGTTTATTTATTTTATGATAGAAAAATCACCAAAATTACTGATTTAGTAACATCTTGCGTGTTTTTAACTACTCCAATTTATCTAAAAAATAAATATAGATCTATATAAGTACATGAAAATCAGTTGTGTTCCGGTGTTCGTTATTAACTATTATTATCCTATAAATGACTATATGGACATACAACCACAGCTATGTAAAGAAGATAATATTTTGTAGGTATATAATATATAATTATAAGTATTAATCATTTATACATAATTTGAGTCTTGCACAATAAACTAAAATAATAAAAATGTGAAGTGATTTTATATTCATATAGCACAAAATACTTGTATTGGTTTGATTTCTATTAAATTTTTAAAAAAATAGGAAAATTTAAATACAATTTCGAAATTTTTTCATAAGTTGCAATTATAGCAATTCAAAAAATTAAAGAAACGTCACTGTTTTTGTCTTCGTTGGTGACGGATAAACTAAAACACTATATTAAGATAATCGATTCTCAATATATTATCACCAGTTGTTGTATTTGTATATCACTTATCCAAAAATAGAAGAGAAAATCCAGTGGAGATGCTTTAGGTATTTTCATTGGCGTTTTAGGGACGTTATCGTTGAGCAGCATTTGTCACAATTTCACGTTGCACGGCTTTAGTGTTCCCTAACACAATAGCTGCATAAACATTGTGGCCATATTAGCACGATTGCCACATACAATAAAAGTAATCAGGCCATGGTCTGAGCCGATCATAGGGGCCGGATTTAAACAGTGGCTTAAAAGTTTAGAATACAATGAAACTTTTTAATACATCGCGTTTATTAGATTATTCTATAGTATTTCAAGTACTGTACTTGTTTGTAATGTTTCTAGTTGTGAGATGGTCCTGGGCAATAAGTCCAAAATTTTTGATCCATTAATAATGAATTGATTATTGCATTCTATATTTTAAATTTTTAGTGACTTCAAAATACCTATATGTGTTTACGGAGTTCTTATGTAGTCTATTGCCAACGTATATTGCACAAACGCAAATTTATTGATAATATTAAAGACAATTATACTTAATACCAACTATATAAGATATTTTATAATTTTTTTTTTGTGTTATTTTAATAAATATTATATACATGTATAGCAAATATTATACTAAAACAAGAAATCGAGGTAATATTTTAACCCAGATGAATAATATATTAGGTACAAATCGATTAAATATTTAATACATGCACATATATAGGTTCAAAGTATACAATATATTATGCAATGATCAACAGACCTTCGGAATATATTGTATATTACATGTCAATGTAGTGGTATAGTGTATGAACTCAACAAGATCTTAAAATAATAATTTAATATTAAAATTAATGGTGGAAAGTTTTTCAATTAGCTACCTAACATGTAGAACACAAATGCATACACATTTAGCAGCTAAACTTACCGAATTCGCTTAAAAACTTAATCTGAAACTCCATCAATACATCAAAGCGATCCCGCAAAACACTAAAAACATTATTGAATAGCGAGAGTGATTAATAACTATTATAACAATATTATACGACGAAATACGTTAAGTTTGAAATTTGAATGTGTAGTTTTTTAGTTCGCTTGTCGTTGTATGTACTCCGTAACAATATGCAGTGGCGTATTTACGGGAGCCGAGGGGTACTGAAAAAAAAAAGACAAGTAAATATATTGACATTTTAATATGATATTATATTGTAATACAATGTAGATGTTTATACAAAAACGTTAACTATAACAATAAATAAATAACAATTTTTTTATATCAATACCTATAACATTTTAGAACTAAAAACAAAATCCCACAAAAAAAATTAAAAATACGCCACTGACAATATGCGATGATGGTTTGTGTCAATATAAAGAACATCTTGAATAATTATGCATATGAGTACACTACCACACTGGATAGTATCAACATTGCATTATATTTAGCAGTGAATGTATTTAAGCAAAAAATTAATGGAGGTTTGTTATAATAGAATAATATTTGATTGTTCTGTGTCAAGTTCGTAAATTATTATCTAATATAACTGCTGCAGCTGTAATCGGCCAATGCAATGTGTACGTCATCAATTACAAATTTACGATTCTGAAAACTCGTTCCCATTTATTACATGAAAGGTGTGCTACTGCTTTTATCATGAATTGTCGAACAAATTGTTATTTTTATTTGTGAAATATAACATCATAATATTGTTATTTGGAACAGAGAACGACGTTTTCAACTGCGTTTTTGGGTAAACAATAGGAACAAAAATTGATAATAATCTTATTTTAATATTGTGATTTACGGTGCAATAGTTAAGTATACTAAAAACTATTTTTAAAAAGTGTAAGTACCTATAATAATTCAAAACAAAAAAAAAACAGTTGTATATAACGACGTCCACGAAAAAAATTCGGAAAAAGTGGAAGAGTTCGGTTTGCTTTTAAATTTTGTTTGAAATGTGATTGGTGAATTAAATCTGATTATCATTGTTTATCTTATTTTTTTTTATGCATACATAACGTGAAGAATTTTACTTAACATCGGTTTTTCACGTGTATTTCCTCCTCAATAATCCAGCAAAGATTGTTTTTAATCATTTTACAACAAATAAAATAGATACCTAAAAAACAAACCGTACACCAACATCACGCCTTGTTTATCATCTGATAAGTATAGCGTGGTGTTATATACTTATAGGTATTACCAGCAATGATACAAGACTATTTATTTTTGATGTACTATTACAATACTAATAATAATAATATCATGTATGGTGTTTGTACGGTTATAAATTTTTATTATACATCCCGAAGTAGAATATTCTTATGAAAATATCGATCCAAGTGTGAAATTATAAATCGTTGTTCGTAATATAATAACAATTTTAAAATTTAAATGTATAATAGTTGAAAGCAGAAAGTTTCTTATACTCGTCGAAAAAAATAACATGAATTATGATTGATATTCAAAATAATAGAAAACCATTATCAATCAATTATAATTTTAAATAGAAAATCATGATTTAATAACAATAAGTGGTACCTATTTTTTCACAAGTATACATAAGATATACAATACGTCGCTAAAATGACTTTTATTATAATATTTATTTTAATATTATTATATTATAATAATATAATACCGAATTATATAAATAGTATGTACTAAGGTTCTGTCCTTGGTTAATACCTCAGTCCAATATTGAGGACGGTAACGGTTACTCCCTCAGTCCAATATTGAGGACGGGAACTAGAGTTCGACCACTTTAATTATGGTAGGTACTTTGAATATACAATATTTCCAACATTCAAGTATATTGTTAACACCCCAACGAGCAGTTAACTAAATGTTAGCGAAAATATAAGCTCGAGCGTACTGCACAGCCAATTCAAAGTTATTAATCGTTTTTAATTGATAATAATATTCTCTTGAATATTTTTCCGATTACGTTTTTAATTTATTACACTGAAGTTAGGTGTATAAAAAAAAGGTACAATAAATTAAAATATTTGATCGATGGTATAATTTTCAGCTTTACTAATTGGTAGGTATTAACAACATTTTTTTCAGAGAATTTATCTTTAATCAGAAATTCACTGTTTCTATACTTCCATATTTATCCGTAACCAAAATCGTGAGCGTACCTATCTATTTTTAGTTACACTGTATAATATTGCTTTTGAAACCGCTTTTGACAACAAACTTCGTTGCATGTCGTCGATCCTAGTCACCTTGTCGGTTGACATTCTACACACGGCAGTACATTCTATACTCCATTCATAATACATTATTGTGTATTGTTTACCACACAATTACAACACAACTATAGTCTCATCGAAAACAGTCAATGCCGTGACAACTAAATGTAATATTAATATAGTTAGACGATTGAACATTTTGAACAATGCCCTGTCTTTGAATCAGTATTCTGTCTGGATCCTTTAAATTCATCTCTAAAATAGAAACTTACTAGGTTACTTGTAATACCTAATTCGTACTTGCACACCACACTGATAATCTCCCCGCCATATATATTAATAATAATACGATACAAATTTATGACGGCGTGTTGTGTAGGCAATTTAGGGTCACATTGTTTTTCTACGTAATATTATTTTATTAATATTATTTCCATATTTTATAATAATACTTATATTTTAGTCATTTGCAATACAAAAAATATTACACAATGGTTGAATTTATTGCATTTAATATTAATTGTAATCAGTTTTAAATTCAGGCAAAATACACATTAGTATATTACTAAATATAAAAAGATAATTTTGTAAAAATATATTTAGATAATGATAAATATTTTCTTATCCAAAAAATATGAGGTACTTACCTATATATTTTATATTATTTTAAATTCATAGAAAAACAATTATAATTTTAGGTTAATGTAAGTTTATTTATTATTTTTATATTTAAATATAAATAAAACCATTTTGAAATCAACTTTACAGGATCAAAAAAAAATGAAAATACTAACTTAATCATTATTTTGAACTCTGAATTTACGAAATTTGGTTCTTTCTAAAATTTGAAACAAAACCATATTAAAATATTCAAAAACTTATCGACATTAATAAATGTATTAACCTTTTTTTTTCGTTTAAATCGACAGCAGAGGTTTCTGTTGAGGATCCTTTGTGTGAACAATACTACTCCTCTCCTGCCATCGTTTATCAATATTAACAAAACACTTATACAGTACATACTCAACACATTAAATACAATTATGGTTGGTTAATTTTACAAAATACAATAATAAAAAACTCGTATACAGCCTACTAACATTGTTTATAGTACTTTACAATACATTTATCCTGTAGATTACCTCACTAAATATACCATCCGATGCTACGTATTATACAGTGTCAGGATGAAGTTCTACGGACTGTTAATTAGACCTCTGTATAAATTCGCATTATATCCAATTACACTTTAATCAGTAAACATTTGGAACATACCTACGAATAAACCTCACTTTGATAATGCACATGAAATATGTAATTGAAGTTTATGAGTTTAATTGTATGATATTATATTATTATAAATTATAATATAGTAGGAACTAGCCTCTAACCACTAGAAACATTGTTTTTACACAATGATATTTCAAAATGTCACCAATAGGTTAAAACACTTTCATAAAAGCACAGGAGACAATTAAATTACTTTCAATAATTTTGACGTTCAATTAATACGGAAAACTCAAACAAAACATGCACATATGTGTCTATGCTAATTATTATTATTATTGTTTTTTTAATTTTTTTTTTACTAATAATAGTCATTAACCACAATAACCGTAATTATCTATACATTTGTCAATAAAGTGCTTTGTAAGCTATAACTCTATAATATTTATTGTATTTATAATGGACTTTTTAATGGTATTGTTAGGTGGCATGAAACGATTTAATCAAATATTTCGCAGTTGTATATAACAGAATTCACGATAACCGACCGGTAATCTAACTACAGTTAAAATTTCAAATATTATACCTTAATAATATATACCTAATATACCTATTAGTCGGGTTGTTTTTTGGACTTATAATTATCGAGAATTCGATCTAATCAGAAAATTCCGATGGTCTCCTTAGCACAATTGATTTAATTATCCTTTGGCCTACATTAGTCATTAATTTTTATAAAAAAAGAAATGTGTATCACCAATGAGAAATATTTATAACAAATTGCATTACTTGTGTCTTAGAAATAAATATCCGTAACTTACCATTTTTTTTTTTATCTTTTTACAGAATTTAAATATTATTATTCAAAGTAGGTTTAATTTCATCAAGCGTGTAGGTCTAAATCATGAAACAAATATTGAATTAATATAATTGAAGGTCAGAAATAAATATTTTAAAAAAGTAATCTAAAGGGTGAAATTATATTTTCTATGTTTGATAATTCGCAGTGACGAAATCGAAGAGAATAATAGAGATGATATTGAGTTTACTTATCGGTGTATTTAAAAACTTTCTGTTGGATTTTAGATTATGCGTCGAAAGTTGGTGGTTTTTTTATTTAAGATGTTCAGAAAGATGAGCGATGTGTTGGTCGCATATTTGTACCTATTTTGCAGAATTTAAAGTTAGCTTTATGAACTTTCACGCATTAAGCGCATTTAGGAAGTGCATCATCCCGGGGCTTAGTCGCTATTAGAGCGCTCTTGCGGCTAATATGATTTACAATCCAATGTGCAGTCTTAAACTCTTAACCAGGTCCATCGTATAGGATCAAATGTAAATATATTATAGCTGGCAATTGCGGAAAACAGGTTATTCCGGCTTTTAACTTTTATTTTTGTGAGGAATACTAAAAAAGTTTAACAATCATCGTAGCACTTTTTGTTACTTTATGCAATCTAAAGTAGCTTAGGGGGTAAATTTGTCGAATATTGTTGAAAAGTTAGACACACACCGCATAATATATAATATAACTACCCATGTGTGGTTACAAAATTTAAGCTATTCCAAAATAACTCCTTATCTTTTTATGATTTAAATACATACACCATCAATTTGACTTGAAAAGCACTGGCGTGATATTTTGTAAGAAATGATAGGTACCTGAATTTTTACTCTAAATTTTCCCAAAAGTGTCTGACTGGCTACGATACTTAATATTAGATTACGAGTATCATTTTATGCGCCACCACTTAATCCAACCGTATTACACAAGTGCATCTAACTTTAGTATTATGACGAAGATATACCTTATACCTTATAATTCGTATATATATATAACCAAAGTTATTATATTTTGTGCGTTGAACATATAATAGTATAATAGCGTGGGATAAAAAAATGTACGAAAAGTTCATGGCAAAGAAAAATTCTGAATAACTTATATCATATTAATATAATAATATGTACTATATGCATTATTCTTATAATGTCAGTTTTAAAATCTCATTTATTCTTCGTCTTTAACATTTTAAACATCAATTTTTAAAAGGAAAAATGTAAAAAAAAATTGAATTGTTTAATGTTAAAACTTTTTCGTAATATGTATAAGAATGAAAAAAAGCAAATTTTTAACATAAATAAAACACAAAAATATTTTAACATACATAGTGAAACCTCTACTAACGGACATTCCCCAATAACAGAGTTTTCTCGTGAACCAACAACAAACTTTCTACAGTCTGAACGATCTGAATATCGGACTCCTTCCAACAATGGACAAAATTTCAGCTACCGAGAGTGTGCAGAATTAAAGGGTTTCACTGTTTCGGTAATATAACATTATTTGTAGTATAGTAAAATAGAGAATTACACCTATATCTACATAAGGGAAACCTGGGTAAGACGAGGACTAGAGGTAAGATGGGACTTCGTGGTATCATGATAAATATTGATTTTTAGGAAAAAATGTTTTTACAAATATTTTTATATGCTGGTCACACTGTAATGATATAATTAAATATCATCGAAAAGTTGAAGTGATACAGTGCACGCGCTTGTTGATCATAACTACATCCCGCGATGTAAAATTTTGACGGTGTCAAATAACGAATAACTAAGTAAATATTTTTTTTTTTTTTTTTAACTTAACCTCTATAAATATATATGGCTAGTCTTATAAGTTATCGATTAATACACATTTGTAGAGGTTATTATTATTTTAAGTTTTATTGAGATTTTTTGAACCAATAAGTAATTTTATTACTAGTAATTATAGTAAATTCTCCTTTTCCTAATAAATGATTTAGTACATAAAATTAATATGATACATATATTTTTACATCAATACATAACATAGGTTTTCAGCTTATATAATATTATATTAAGATGTTTTTACCTAAATGATATGACATAAAGTGTAATTGTTATGAATAAGCATCTATGTCTCATCTTATCCTTGTAGTGTCTTATCTTATCTCGACTATGGTTCAAGATGGGACAAACTTCAAATTTTATATTTTGTAAGAACTTATGTGTAATAAATAATAATGTAACAAAATTGATTAAAAATTTTAGGAACTACAAACAATTTCACATAATAATTGTATCATTGTCTTATCAAAAAGGTAAAAAATAACTTTTTAACTGCAATTGAAGTTAGATGTCCCATCTTACCCGGGTTTCCATCCTATTTCATTATATTATTTAAAATATTGTCATACTATAACATGATCTTTTTAAACTTACGAAAGCGTGTATATAGTTATACTAATACATTATTATGACTGCAATGTCAAGAACATGTAAAATCATCTAAAACCTAGTTTTCTCATGTTAGCCGATCATATTCTTAATGTGGTTGGGGTGTAAGTCAGTACCTATTAGGCTTCGGGGCCGGACATTACAACCAGAACAATTTAATAATATATTGGACTTACATATTGTCCGTTACAAATAAATAAGGTAACCTCGGGGATAGTGTGTGACTTTTTATTAGAAAAATAATTTGTACAATGTTCGAAAGTTACTGAGATTACCCATTATGCATACACAGTATAAACACATTTTATATCTTTATAATATTAGTATTTATTTACCCAAATAGATATGCTCTAACGACGATTCCACAATACGCCATTAAGACACGTTTGAAGGTTTAGTCGTTACTCGTTGTATAATAATATGTTTTTAACTTGTAAGTAATTATAACAACATTTGTTTTGCTTTGTTATGACGAGATAATATGTGACAATGTATAATATAGGGTTAGGAAACTTTTGAAAGTTTAAGCGGCTCCGGGCGTCACCGGCGCCATCTTCCGAGATAATAAATACGAACGAGAACCACGCGACTCCGGTTCACGATGTGGATATAGCCATAATATTGGTATTATATTGTATTATGTACATCGGGGATTGGTTGATTAATTTACACTCCTCAAGTGCCCACACTGGTTCTTATCGCGTACTTTTTGTTTGCTATTATTTAATGATAACCACTGCTCATTGTATTCGTATTCTGTAGAATCACTGAATCATGGCGTTCAGAATTTCAGCGGCAAATGGCGATTGCGGCGCTATCAAATGTTGATTTGCTGAATATTAAACTGCCGAACACTCTTACAAGCTACTTATACATTTCCTCAGTAACTAAAGAAGTGGTTTCTACGAGGTTTTTTTTTATTTCAGAGCAAAAGTTAACTGTTTGATTCAATACCTGTTGCTAGAACAGAACGAAATCAATTATGTCGCCAAAGTAAGTATAAGACATCGTACATTGTAAACCGTAGGTAGGAAGACATTTTGTCGAATCTTTTATTGTTTTTTTGGTAATAATTCGGCAAGTGCTTTAAAGCGCTCTATTGGTTTCATCTATTTTAAAATCAATGGCTCTACAGACAAGTTTCTGCCCCGGCATGTATTCTACATACCTACGTCGTTTTAATTGAGTTTTATTTTATTGTTGATTCATGTTCTAAATCTCTTCCAACATAAAACAAAAAAGGTCAGAACCGTCTTGACGGTAAAGGTGCCAGCACTATAGTGATCAGGACGGGACTGCAAATGCATGAGGGAAACACTCCTAATTTTTCTAATTTAATTTTTGAGTGTGATCTCCTGTATTTACATCATCATAATATTTTTTTTTGTGATTTTCAATCTTGTTTACAAAACCTCGATTTGTGAGATACCTACTTATATGTAGCCCATTCGTCAGAGTGAATTTCTGATTCTGTCACATAACGACAACTGGTTTAACTGTTATATAACCCGCAGTAAAATAATTTACAAATAAAAAATAACATTAATGATAGTAAAGTTGAAAGAAATACCCAACGTGTATTACAAAAGATGACAAATAACGCAAAAGAAATGCAGTTGTTCGATATTCTTGTACCAATCACAGAGTAAGTGTCAAATGGAAAATTCTGTAAAGCTCATACCGAATTAGAATTGTTATTTTTGGAGTGTGGCTAGCATTATCCAAAGTAAAGTGTCACCAGCATGCTCACAACCCGATATCTATTTAGAATTGCAGGGATATCAATATGTATGCTTGACTTGGCTCCCTGAAGCCCATCACTGAGTATTGTCGATGTATACACCGATTTGTCATATTGAAGTTTATGTCCACAATGTTGAACAGTTAAAAATGTATATTAGCGTAATTACATTTTATTTGTTTGTATTGAAGGAAACGACGTGGAGGGTCAAGAGGTCGTGGTAGAGGTATAGCGAAAAGAAGAGGTCCAAAACCACGTCAACCTATGTCTCCAGAGACTGCCACTGCAGATGATACCGACGCTGAGGGTACTTCCACAGATGGTAATGTGTCTTTCAAACAGGTGATGTCACCACCACAGTCAACGAGTAGAAAAAAACATGTTGAATACAATGAAGAAAGAGAGCTGTCGTTACCACGACTAAAACCTACTGTCATTCCAGAAAATTCTACCTTCCTTTCGTGTAAAAACAAAATAATGGAATTTCTTATATTCTTGTGGGTATCTTATAAAGATTTTTATTGTTTTAGTGCTGAGCCGTGATAGCAAATCTGATTATATAATGACGGATGATGAATTGGACCATGTTCAATGGGATCTTGAAGCAATGTTAACAAATGTAATCATACGCAGAAATACAATAAGAGAAGAATTAAGCACCTTTGCATCCATGCAGTTTGCTCGTGCCTTACATAGAACGGCTAAAAACCCCAAACTTCCTACAATTGTAAGTCTATGTGGTATGAGAATTGTATTCATTATTTAGTACATATTATTACCTAAATAATCATACTCAATATATATTTTAAGGTAAATTTTTATTTTTTTTTATTTATTAAGAATAGGTTTTTGAGCAGAATGCTCGAACATCATATAAAGTATGCAATGTTTAATATTAAAATAAATAACAACTCAATAATTATATAAATATATAATATTTTACTAACATATTGAAAATTAAAATATATTAAACAATATTTGGTGTACGTCTTAATATGAGCACCACATGAAATTGAGGAACCAATAGTTGAAATACATTTTCAGATGTCTCGAAAAAAACAGAAGGTTTTATACTATTTGTTTCTAAAATACTATGTTTATTGATTTTTACAGAGACCAAGAGCTGCTGCAGAAATATCACCTGTGAATGAATGTCGTAAGATGAAGGTTGAATTTGATCCTACTAGCAAAGTAATCATAATGTATTTTTAATTTAAATTACTTTACTTTATTCAGGATAAATGTAAATCTCTCAGGATAACAAAAACTATCTTACACACACATCCCTCCACCCATAAATTAACTTCCACCCCAAAAATGTAGTGCAGGCGAAATAACAGCTATGCACAAAGAATACAACCAATGATAGAGTGCTTACTGGGTTTGGCAACTTAATCTGCATGCTCAAGAACAGTTCACTACTAATATTCTGGATAGAGTATATATCTAACCTAAACTGACCTATCCATATAACAATGTATATTTTTTCATTTGATTACTTATGTATAAAACAAATTAATTGTACTAAATGTTTATTTAATTTCAATCAATATGTTTTAGGAGCTACCGCCAAGCAAAACTGAATCAGCAAATAAATTTTGGTCCCTTGTTGAACCATATTTAAGTCATGTAAAGAAAGAAGATCTCAAAGTAAGAATATATCTTTATATTTTTTTTCACTCTTTTAATTTGAATGTTATATAATTTTCAGTGGTTGGATGATCTGGTTAAATCGTATAACACCGATAAAAAATTGTATGAAATACCACCTTTGGGTGAACATTATGCGAAGAGTTGGGCTAAAGAAGAGCTAGAAATGCAAAAAAACCAATCATCGTGTTCTCCACGTCCTCCTAAAAAACTTAAATTTGCTGAACGCATAGCCCCCGATGTTGTAGAACTAGTGGATAAAGCTAATTCTGCTATGTAAGTTGAGTCTTGAGTATTAAATTATTGGTGTATATGAAAAATATTGTAGTTAA
>PVMI01056201.1:2845-31313 GCA_008528875.1 Aulacorthum solani | reverse complement strand
AAAATAAAGCCACACAAGATCGTTTGTACTATACATTTTTTCCGATAATAATGATCGCTTGTTGTCTTTTTGATTGAAACAATTTATTCCATCGCATGATAATTTTTTAAACAGTCTCTATGTAGCGGTGACAGTAGCAGTGGCGGCAGAAGTGATGTCGGAGGTGGTAGAAGTTCGATTCAGAGCGTCTCTTGCATATGTAGGTATACAACCCAGGCCTTGAGGATTCATCGCCGGATTTTTTTTCAATCTCTTTTCAGGGTCATAAATCATTTTTTTCTCTCTTGACGCTTATCCTGCGATTCATCGCTGTGCACAGATGTCACACAGCCGTCGTTACTACAATCAATTAGAATCGCCAAAAGACTGACGCGTGCCAAGTGTAAAATCAACACAATGTTGTGAGTTTTAATTATAAACAGCCGTGTGATTAGGTACAATAACGTGAGTTAAAAAATTTTCCCTCGTTAAAAAAATGCCACCGCCGTGTATGAGTGTTTTTTATCCACGCGCATGTGTGTGCAATGTTTATACACACACACCGAAGAATTTCCATAAATAGTGACTAGACGAGGGTTGTGCGCACGTCACAAGGCAGTACCAAGCACCACCAGTCAGTCGGTTCAAAAATAGATTGCCTTAACAATAATACTGTATTATTTCTATCTCCTCTCTCTCTCTCTCTCAACGTCCCTGTCAAGATCTGTCAGTGTGTCTGTCTCTGTCTCTTTAACTATCCATCTCTCTCTCTCTCTGTGTTGCTCACCGTTCCTGTCAGCTTTACTCCCACACAGATGTTTCTGGTCCTTACACGTTTCCCCCTTGGCGGATTACCGTGAACACAAACACTGCATACAACAACTGCAGTTAAATTATGGCCCCGATAATTAAATAGCATTGCTTTTGTATTTAAATATACACACTGATTCGCGGAATCGTCGAGTGCAAAATACAACGAACGGTGGCAAAAAAGGAAATCTTCCTAGACACGGTGGCAATCGGTTGAACAAATTCCGAAAGGCCGCGGTAGAAAGAACAGATTCATTTGTGGCCGTATTGGTATTCAATCTTCTCGATTATTACTATTATTATTATTACCGGGGTGGTGATGCTTACTACGATTAGTTGTACAGTCTGCGGTTCACCGTTTCCTGGCATTTTAGCCCAAGTTCGAGTGTTTTTTTTTTGCTCTTTAGTCGTTATCGTTTTTACATCCTGAACATAGTGAATCACAGGTGTTGGTGACGGGCAAAATAATAGTATTGTACAAAAGAAATTAAAATAAAAAACACGTACACCGCTCACACTGGGTCGGTGGTATCGCTCATATACAACACACTGTTTTTGTTTGAACAACTTCCATGATGCCTTTTGATTTGTATTTTTTCTATCGACTTAATGGTGCTAAAAAATGCGTCTTTCTACAATATTTTTTTGACATGAGGCATATCCGCAGACAAATTCTATTGTACCGACAATTTTCTGTTTTGTGACATAATTTTAAATTCTAACTCAACATCGTTGTGTATACTGACGTATTTCCAGTAGCAAATCTGTCACTTATTTAATATATTAATTACTAAGACGTAAGAATCCGACGTCAATTCGTAAATACCTCGAACGTTTCGCAAATCAGAAATAAGGAAATATAGTCTATTCGGTTACTTATTTCAATTTTGTAGCCGATGGCTTATATTCCATTAATACTACTTATTGGCCAAATTACAGGATACATAAGTACTTGCATTCAATAGACGTTTATTAAACATAATAATGTAATATTTGTTAATACAATTTATTATATAATCGCACCAGCTTAAATAATTTAATAAATATAATATGATTATATAAAAACAAAATAAAAATTAGGTTAAAAATGAAAAATACATTTTGATAACAATAATTATAGCCACGAAAGCCATTTTAATAAATAAGACAAAATTCTTGTAGCACACTTAAAATTAATACTAAGAAATAAATAATAAAAAATAATATTCGTATAATTGTATGGCACTTGATAAGTATTCATGGGTTAAAACTTAAAACGAAGCCGATAAACACTAAGCTTTATAGATTATCATTTTCAGTATCCGTACTATTAAAATAATAAATAGCACTCAACCTTGACGGATTGACTAAAAAAATGAGAGGGAGAGAGAAGAAGAAAATAAAACCTAAGCCTATTTTTCCCTCAGGAAAATGATTGTTCTTAAATTAATATTTGAAAGCACAGGTAGCATTTCCATATGTGACTTAACGATAATATTTTAATTCTATTAACTGACACAGTATTTATATATATATGTATATATATATTTTATGATACATCTTGTATTATAAATATATATACTGTACAGATATATATTTGATTATATAACTATACGTAATCGTGATTATTTCTTACTTTTCACCGTAAGTTTGGCCGAGGTCTCTACTTGTCCAGCGCTATTTGTGGCACGGCACGTGAACACACCAGAATCTTCTTCGTATGTAGATGTTATCAATAGAACGGCCATGTTACCTTCGTACATCATCTGTAAACATGCATAGAAAATGTTCATGAATACAAACACGAAATATAATATTTACTAAATTAAGAAACCAAATACCAGATAATCGTGATATTATAATGAATAACCATTCATTAAAATTAAAATGTGTAGATGATAATTTCATACATTATAAACATGGCAGATCAAAAGACTAGTGATGTTCTAAATATTTATTTTTTTTGTAGACGTCTATATATAACGTTTTATTAAGTTATTAATTATTATCTTGTACCTATAGGTAGGTACATAATTTGCATTTGTTTTTAAACTATTTTAGATTATGAATTAAGAAGGAGGTGTGTTTAGTTTTACTATAAATTGATTTTTTATTTACAAAAGACACTTTTGTGTAAAAAATAATTATTCTGCAAATGATAATTTGAAAATTTAATATGTTCTCGATCTCTATACTCTTTTATACTCCAGATTCTGAGAGGAACGAGGTAGCCTACATAAGTTTTACAATAAATTGTGTTTTTCAGTTGAGAAGTTACTTGGGTTGCAAATCTAATTTATTTAACTTTTATTAAAAATTATTAAAATATACAGGATGGTTCGTCCAAGCACGCTCCACCCATTTTTACCTTTAATAATAAAATTATTAATATTCCGATTTTTCGATTTTTTAAATATTTTCAAAGACTATTTTTCAAATTCTAGAACTATTTTGCACAACTTAAGGAGTGTTCTGTGGTGATACAAAATTCTGTTTTTCAAATGTAAACCCCTTCGCTCTTTTTTACTGTAAATTGTTTAGTGGATCTTTTTTTTTCTTGAAAATATTGATATACCTACGTATTTCAAAATTCTAACGAGTAGTTTCTCAGTTATTAAAATGTTTATTCGAAGGTTAACAAAACTGATGTAATATTGAATTTAATATTTATTATACTTGGACCATTTTTACAAATTATTAATGTTGTTTGATTAATAATAAGGGTATTCGATACGTCATTTTCTGTCTTTGTCTGACACACGCGGAACATAGGATTTTAGATGGGTTTTTTGTCAAACGTAGGAAATTATCTAATAAAGCAATAAGAATTCTAAAAACAGATTTGAATTTGTCGTCAAAATTATTATTACAGATCGACTTTTCAGTTCTTTTCTACCCCCGATCATTTTGAAAGTATTGAAAATTTTGTATTTTTGATCCACTTTCCCAAAAATTAAAAAAAAAACCAACCGGATCCAGATCCAGATTTCCTACCATAAACAACCCTTAAAATTTAAGTTCGAAACATTTTTTCTACTTTAAAAATTGCTAAGACTAAAAAAAAAATATTATCATTGGAAAATCAATAATTAGGTACATTAAATTAGTCTGCTCAAAATCTAAAATTATAATCATAGGCTTGGTATAGTTGTAGTTAGATCATATATAAATAGTCCTTCGGAAAAATTACGAACCCATATACCTTTATATTTTAATTTTGTATCGAATATATTATATCATTCGAATTATAGATAAACTATGTATATTAAAACTCGCCTTAAAATCTGGTGTTTCGGGAATAAGTGTTCCTTCTCTGAACCACTGTACAGATGGTGACGGTTGACCCGACACTTGCGTGCGGAACTGAGCCGAATTACCTTCCGGAACGATAACGTCTCTCATTGGGCTCAAAGTTGGAGCTACGTCTTGATTTTCGGGTACTGAAACATTATTATATGATAAGTCAAATTTTGTTCACATAAAAAAATATTTCAAGACTTACCAATGACTTTCAAATTAGCTGACAGAACGGCCTGGCCACCGGCATTCGACACTAGACATTTGTACGTGCCTTCGTCTTCTGGAAACACTTCGGATATATGAAGTGATACCGTTTCCCCGTCTTGCGTCATTCGGAAATATTTTGAAGGTTTAATCACTTTATCACCTTTTTGCCATTTTACTGATATTGCTATGATAATTATAATAATAACAATATAAATACAAAGTTATCACCTTTTAATTTATTTTTGAGACTTACGAGGTTGTCCAGAAATCTTACAGCTGAAGGTCACGGGTTGTCCCTCGTGAATCACTTGTCCGGACAATGGTTGAGTGATTGTTGGTGCCTGCTCTTGTCCACTAGGTTTTGATTTGGGCTTATCCTTCTGTTCCAAGGGTTGGACTACCAACGGAGCTTCACACCTCGCTTCCCCAGAATTGTTGATGGCCACACACTCATAGGTTCCGCTGTCTTCGGTGACTGACTCGATGATCAATAGTGTGTATTGGTTGTCTTCGTCAACTGTTTTGTAACGAATGTCCTGGGTGATTTTCTTTCCGTTCTAAACAAGAATAAAATTGAAATCGTTTTTAAAAACACTCATTTTGTGAGAATTTCCGTAATTTAAATACATACCTTTAACCAATATACATCCAGTGGCTTATTAGCGCTGATTTTAACGTCAAACCTGACTAGTTGACCAGCTTTCACAACTGATCCTTGCATTGTAGTAAGGAAACTCGGTGGACCGGGTCCTTTCCTACCGACTTGTTTACGTTCTTCAACAAGTAAATTGGCACTGCATTTTGCCTTACCACCTCTGTTCTCCGCGATGACGGCAAACACACCAGAATCTTCCATAAAAACCTTAAAACCAAAATAATATTTAATAATATTTCGGATCAATTTATCCCGTTTATGTATTGTATATGAATCATTACTTGTCTAATAACTAGTATGGACTTTGTACTAAACGTGTGTATTTGAAAGTCTGGTGAATTTTGTATTAAAAAATCTTCTCGGTACCATTTAATCGTGGGTAATGGTTCGCCATCAAATTCGACCTCAAAACGTGCTTGGTCCTGTTCAAATGCACGACAGGGTTGAATTTTGGTGGTAAATATTGGTGGTTTGGACGGTTCCTTGAAAAAAAATAATAATGTTTATAAAATATTCATATTATGATTTATGGTTACTTTCTTACAACTTTTCCTTGGACAACCCTTTCTTGGTTTTTGCGTGTGTGTTCTATTTCAGTTGTTTCCGTAGCAGTAATTTTTCTGCGTATTTCTTTATCGCCTTGTATCTACATGATAAATGTAAATAATTATTCGAAAGTTAATCTTAATTGTTTAATTTCCACTCACTTCTTTTTGTGTTTGCTGCTGTTTTGCTACGTGAATTTCTTTTCCGTGCACCGAAGACTCTGAAGGATCAGGTATTATTTGTTGACTTTGATCACCACCTCTTGCTTTAAGTAAATTTGTTTTTTGCCAAGGCATTAATTCTTCTTTTTTATCTTTATCTCTAAATAAAATAAATTTCGTTTTATATATCAAATTGCATATACTATATAGTATTTTAGAATTAATTAATAATATGTTAATTAAATTAATTAATTTTAGTAAATAAAAACTTCATTTTATTGTGCACTTACAAAGATTCTTCGTAATTTTTAGACATATTTTTGGATGTAGTTTTCAACTTCTCGCCTGCTAATGATACTTGATGATTAGCTTCTCTGATTCTTGCCTCTTTTACTACCTGGTCTCCTTCCAACTATACACCAAATTAATAAATTATAAAAAATACATAATTTCAAAATATTATGTTTAAATTCGTTTTGGTTATCTGTAAGTATGATTACTTCTTTAAAAAATAATTAATATATCCACTATTTTTATAACAATGTAATAAAAGAGCATATAATCAATAACATACTATAAATAAAGTTACTAAAAATCAAAATGTTATGAATATTATTTTGTGTTTGGTAATCAATTATAATTGTTACTTGTTATATCAATTGTTGATCATAAAATTTTTAAATATCTTACCCATATTTTAAACAACATAGTCTATAGGTATGATCTGTGATACCAAATACCAAATAATAAAACATTGAACTTCAATTTATTTTAGTCAATACTATTGTTATAAAGTAAGTAGAAGTATAAAAAAATAAATAATAAAATATTAATATTTTTGAATTTGTAGAACATTTACTTACTTTACTCAATTTACTATAATAATCTTCATTCTTCTTTTGTTTTACAGCTTCAGTCCATTCGGGTTTTGTCTCATTTAATTGCTTTTGTTTCATTTGATCACCAACCGTTGATATAATCATATTACTATAATCAACATTTTGAACATTTGATGCTCTATCAGTAAAGACTTTTTCTAGTTCGTTCTCTTTAAGATCCCTTTGATACTGCACCAAATCACTGTCGTACCATGCTAAACATACATTTCAATTACAATTTGTCTTCATACATTTGTCAAATGATAACAATCAGATTAAGGGTACCTCTATTCATGCAATTGATTATTTAATTATTAAATAAACTTACAAAATAATATATGAACAATTTAATAATGGGTATTCAAAGCAAACAAAAGGTTATAAGTTAAAAACTTCTTAAAATTATTATAATGAGCAATAAAATATTAAAAAGTGTTGGTTGTTGTAAAGTTTATTTTACACAATATATTCATACAAAATATTATTGTAATATATTAAGTTTAAAAAAAACAACACAATACCTGATTCAATACTCCAAAAATTGAAATGCTGTAGATAGTTAGTAGAAGCTACGAAGAATTCCTCTTGACAAGCCAATTTACCATGTTAGAAAAGCCTTATATAGTTGGATATAAAGGATAAGAATTGGAAAAGTATGTGTATTTATGAGTTTTGTGTTGTGCATATGTGTGGAAATATTTTGTTTAATATTAAATCTACATACTTGAATATTATTGATTATTATAGCATTATTTACCTCCCAAGACTCGCACAGTGCATAGCCTATTTTGACATAGGTACTTTATAAATTATATAACATTCACAATCATGAAAAAGTAATTTTTAGCGTCTTCCATTGTTGTTTTTAATGCGTTAAAACATATTTATACTTACGTCTAGGTGAGTTCTTCAAAACTCCTCTGTAATCGTCATGTCTTGAACTCACTGTAAGCATTGTTTCCACACGAGTCTCTCCACATGCATTTCTTGCAATAACTTCAACTTTACCATGGTCATATTGCCTTGTCTTTGGTATGTCGAGATGCCACATTCCATCATAATTTAATTTGTATCTCATTCCCTACAATAAACCATTTATTTATATTAAATTATGAACTAAAAAATTTGACAAACCCAAATATTTATTCAACACTTACATTGACCACAGTGTTTCCATTAACTAGCCACATAACTCTTGGTCTTGGGAAACCAGTGACTCTGCAACAGAATCTAGCCCAATCACCTTCACATACAGTGACAGGCTCTGGTTTGCTTACAAATTGTGGTGGTTCCCTGCGTTTTTCTTCTTCTTCTTTCATTTCAGGTGTTCTAAAAATATTATAAATCAATCAGAAACATCTAATTTTATTATACTATTTCATTATACTTACACTTGCCATGATGCTTCCATTTCTCTTATTTTTTCAATACTCTTCATTCCCTTAGGTAGCTGTGAATCATAAATGATACCTGGCTTACCAGACGTTTTTATAGTGGCTCTTGTTTCATCTTGACCATATAAATTAGTAGCCCTACAAACATATTCTCCACTGTCTTCAGGATATATCCAACCAAAATTCATTGCAACATAACCAAAATCATAAATTGGATTAAATCTGTTTTCTGTAAAATAATAATAAGATAATTATTACATTGATAATTTACTATATATTAATTAACTAAACATACTGTGTCTTAGTGGTTTTCCATTTAAGAACCACTCAACTTTCATATTAGGATCACCAACTGGAGCTAATTGACATTCAAATTTGGTTGATTCCATTTCAACTAATGACAACTGATCTTTAATTTGGGTGACAAATCTAAAATTAAAATTGAAAAATCATTTTTTTTCTATCTTTCTCGTGGCATAGTATTGGAGAGATAATTGGGGAAAAATGAACATAAATAAAAGTAAATAATAGTAAAATTGTTTGTAAAATATGGTAGCGTTAAAGAAATTTTGTTTCTAAAGGAGAACATCAAGTCTACACAACATATCCATTGATTATTCTTTTGAAAAAACATTTATCAAATAGAAAATAAGAAAATTTTAATTTACCTTGGTGGTTGTTTTTTCTCGACTTCATACAAATCATCTATGGTTAAATGAATTTCAGATGTGTATTTTTTAATAGCTGCTTCCATTTGAGTCAAAGCCTCTGACTTTTTCATACCTTTTGGTACTTGATTTTGAAGTAATATTGTAGGGAGCTCTGTAAATTAAAAAAAATAAATAAATCAGTATGTTTAAGATCAGAAATTAATGTAAACTTACGTTTGCATGTAACCATAGCTTTGGTAATGGCTTCACCATGATCATTTACAGCTCTACAAATGTACTCTCCTGAGTCTTCAGAATACATGGAAAGTATATCCAATGATACAAAACCCAAATCAAATATAGATTTGTATCTATGCCCAGAAGGTAATGGTTTCCCATTTCTGTACCACTCTACTCTTAATTTTGGATCATTTTTAGGCTCAACTCTGGTTTCAAAATGCACTGAACTTGCTTCTTCGACTGTTGTTGACTCAATCTGTGTATTAAAATATAATACTAATATTAACTTTTTCAATCAAAACATTATAAATAATATTCAAAGGAAATAATTAAACATAAGTTTTAACAGATAATAAAAAACTAAATATTTATTGCAAGTTTTTTTTTACCTGAGATAAGAATTTTGGTGGCATTGCTTCTATCTCATCATGAATTTTTTTTTCTTGTACTGGTCCTTGCTCTAACGCTTTTAACTTTTCTCCACTCATTCCTTCAGGTAATTGTGATTCTAATATTACATTTTGTTTGGCAATGCACGTTAATTTTGCTTTAGTGAAAGCAGTTCCCCATTTATTTGTTGCACGACATATGTATTCGCCAGAATCTCGAGAGTAAACATAGTCCATGTCCAAAGATATAAATCCAAAATCATTTATCACATGTACACGTGAGCCGGTGGCGAAAGGTTTTCCATTGAAAAACCAATCGATTTGTAAAGTAGAGTCATTAACAGGTTCCACTCTACATTCAAAATGTACAGATTTGGCTTCTTGAACATCCAATGCATCCTAAAAAATATTTATGATATATTTGAATTCTTAATTATAAAAATAGTTCGAGTAGAAAATATTCACCTTCAGTTCTACAGTAAATCTAGGAGGATTTGGTTTTTCATCTTCAGCCAATATTTCTTCCCGTTTATACATATTCTCTTCGAGCTTTTGAATACTTTTTGTACCAGATCTGAATGTGTTAGGCAATTGAGGTTCTAAAACTATACCTTGCCGGCCTTTTACTTGTAACTTACACGTTACTGTGGCTTCTCCGTGTTTATTGGTAGCCTAAAGTAAGAATTACTTATTAAGACTTGTTTAAACTTACATTCTAAAAAAAAGTTTTTATTATCCAATATATGGATATACCCATTAGCCGTAGACAGGGACTCACAGCCCAGATAAAAACCGAATTTTGCCATTTTACATATAAGCTAAAAAAATGATTAAAAATCATGAAATTATTGAAAATAAAATGTTGAAACGTCAACATTTTCAGGAAAATAAACCCTACAAAATCTTCAATTGTTTCAAAAATAAAAAAATTAAAAATTAACTTTTTTAACTTTTTACCAAAAAATGTAATTTATTTAAAAAATAAAATATATGCAGTCCTCGTCTCTATGAGTAAAATAAAAAAAAAACAGATTATTTATGATATATTTATCATCTCGGGAGATAACGCGATGGGTAAATCTTCAATGGACACCATCTATAGTACTTATATAATACTATACTATTATATATATGTTATTTATTAAATATAGCTGGACTTTAAATTTACAAAAACTAACCTTGCAAGTATATAGACCAGAATCTCTAATATAAACACCAGCTACTTCAAGGATAACAAATCCAAAATCATTGATTGTTTTTATACGTGATCCGGCAGATAATACTTTGCCATTATGGAACCAAGTAACGGTCATGCTTGCATCGTTGGATGGTACAAGCCTGCATTCAAAATGAGCCAAAGAATTTTCTGACAAACTAAGATCACCTGGAGTTGTAATAAATTCTGGTGCTCTTCCCAGATCATCTTCAGTTTCAATAGTTGCTCTTGATTTTCCAAGACCTTCAAGCTCTGCAATTCTATCAATAGTAGTGTCCATTCCTTTTGGAAGCTGTGATTCAAAAATGATACTTCTCTTTCCTTGAACTTTCATGCTGGCTGTAGTGACAGCTTCACCATAATGGTTCGAAGCTCGACATGAATATTCTCCAGAATCTTCAGGATATACTGGAGATATTTCCAATATAACAAAACCAAACTCACAGAAAGTCCTAAATCTAGAACCAGCTTTTAATGGTTTTCCATTCCAGAACCATTCCACCTAATAATTTATAATATTATTGAAACTGATTTTGTAATGTTAATTCGTGAATTTACCTTTAAGTTAGGATCATCAACAGGTGTCAGGCGACCTTCAAAATGTGCACTTTCACCTTCTCGTAGACTATCAATATTGGATAATGGTTCAGTAAACATGGGAGCTTGTCGATTTTCCACAGATACTCTTTCATCTTTAACTCTGAGAGTTAAATCTTCAAGAGTTTGGATTTTTTCTAATCCTCCTTCCATTCCTCGAGGCAGTTGAGAATCTAAGATCAAATTGGTTTTGGACGAACAACGAAGATTTGCTTTAGTAGTATCAGTTCCTGCTTTATTAAATGCTCTACACTCGTATACACCAGAGTTCTCTTCATAACAATACAGTATATCCAATATTACTATACCAAAATCGTGGAACGTTCTAAACCTATGACCATGTTGTAGCTTTTCACCATTGAAATACCATTCAACCTAAAAAAAAAATGCATTCATAAAATTCATTTTAGGGTTATAACAAAATTCTAAAACATACAACAAGGTTTGGATCGTTCACTGGAGTAACTCGAGCCTCAAAGTGAGCACTTTGTCCTTCTTTCAAATTTGTTATGTCAACCAATTGAGTTGTGAATTTAGGAGCTTCTAACACAGGAGCTGATGCAAATCCAACTGGTTGTCCTGTTGCGTTTTCTAACTCTCGAATTCTAGCTAAGGAAGTAGGTTGCAATGAATCTAAATACACACCACCTTTTCCAGAGTATTGAATGGTGGCTTTAGTTATATCTTCACCATACCTTGATGAAAAATAAAATTGTTTATTAATAATTTCAAATTGTTTTTATTAATAACAACTTTAAACCTACTTATTGCTTGCTTTACACACATATTCTCCAGAATCGTGGTTTTGTATATACGCTATATCCATGACAACAAATCCAAAATCGGAAATCATTTTTACACGATTTTTGTGTAATAACGGTTGACCATTGTGGAACCATTCTACTTTTAAATCTGGGTCATTGACAGGTATTAACGTGCATTCAAAATGTGCAGAATCCCCATCCTTTAAGCCAATAAGAGTCTGAATTTGGGATGTGAATTTTGGTTTTTGACCAGTTATTCTTTCTACGCATTCTAGAGTAACACTTATCTCTGCAGATCCATAATCATTTGTTGCTTTGCAAGTGTAAGTCCCTGTATCTGCTATTTTAGTACCAAGAATTTCAAGAACGACCATTCCAAATGCATATATTGTACGAATACGGTGACCTAGATAATTTAAAATTAATTAATACATGAATACTGAAGACTCACACTTAATAGTTAACTTACTAGCTTCGATGGCATTTCCATTGTAGAACCATTCAACAACCATTTTCTGATCACCAACAGGTGTTAATGAAGCTTCATAATGAGCAATTTCACCTTCGCTTAAGAATCCAAGATCTTTGAACTATATCAAAAATTAAAAAATTGACGATAACAAAAATATGGATGTATAAGTGTAACTTTCATTTATATTACTTGTGAAGTGAAAACAGGTGCATGCCCAGTCTCTTTATCTGTGATTCCTTGTTTTTGCCTTTGTAAAGATTCTTCTAAGCTTTGAATTTTTTCCAAGCCTTCTTCTCCTTTTGGGTGTTGAGTGTGTTCAATTAATCCTTTGTTGCTACTACAATACACAGTTGTTGAAGTATATGTTTCTCCAGAATGGTTATATGCTTTGCAGGTATACACTCCCTGATCTCGTTCATACACATCAGTTAAATCCAAACTTATAAAACCAAAATCATTGTTTGTTTTAAAACGTGATCCTAAAAGTAAAGTAAAGTTTTCCGAAATTGAAGAAATGGCATAAATAATGTAAACATCATTAATGCAATTTTACCTAAATCAAGTACTTTTCCATTAAAGTACCATTCAATTTTGAGATTAGGGTCATTCTTGGGTTCAACTTGTGCCTCCAAATGCAGTGGTTTACTTTCAGCTAATATGAATTCAGCTTCAAGGGGCACAACAAATATTGGTTTTGGGAAAGTAGCCTCAGGCAAAGATGCTTGGCGTTGATATTTAGAAGCGAGGTTATCTTCTACTTTTTGTACCTTTTCTAATCCAGTCTTTCCTTGTGGATGTTGTGTGTCTAAATGAATGCCTTGGAGACCTTGATAATTAAAAATAATGATTAATTTTGCATACAAACTAATGTATACAAATTTAAATAATTGATATTACCTGTACATTTTAATGTTCCAGTGGTTACAGCCTGACCTTTGCTATTACTAGCTTTGCAAGTATATATCCCAGAATCTTCTGAGTATGCATGATGTATATCTAATGTAACAAAACCAAAATCATAGGCAGACTTGAATCTTGCTGCGCTTTGAAGTGGTTTTCCATTTACAAACCAATCTGTCAAATATAAATACAATGTTTTTCAAAATTCAATAATATATTTTTAAGTATTTAAATACCAATTTTCAAAGTCGGATCTTTAGAAGGTTCTACTTGACATTCAAAATGAACATCACTTCCTTCTTTACATTCCCAGTTATTAAGATGAGAAATGAAAACAGGACTTTCAAAAACTGGTTCTGGTCCTTCAACTTGTCCAGTATGTGGTTTTTCTAAATCTTCAATTTTTGAAAGTGATTCGGGGTGTAAAGTGTTACTTAATAACCAATGGCTATCAGATATTTTTAATGTACAAGTTGAAACAGCTTCACCCAAACGATTTGATGCTTTGCACGTATAGATAGCTGAATCATCTGGTCTCAAACTATTTATTGCTAATGTAACCAAACCAAAATCAAAAGTGCTGCGTATTCTTGAACCTAAAATAATAGATATTAAAATGAATGAAAATGGCATTCATAAAGTATATGGGATTATTTAACTATCAATTATTTAAGAAAATAAAATTTATTTACGTAAAATTGCATTCATGTTATATTTTTATTTTTTTATAAGAGATAAATCAAACATAAATTATCTAAACATACCAGTTGTTAATGTAACTCCATTTTTAAACCATTCAATTCGAAGATTAGGATCTGCTCTAGGTTCTACTTGAGCTTCTAAATGAACATGCTGGCCTTCAGCTAAACGGTCTTGGTTTTGCAAATGTAACGTAAATACAGGTGCCTGTTGTGGTCTTGTATCAATAAACATTTCAGGAACTTTATTCATTTCAGCTTCTTTAAGTTGGATTTTTTCCCATGCATCGGGTTGTAATGGTTCTTGAATAATTGATGAGCGATCTAACATGAAATTTTAAATAACTATATGTAACAAATAATATGTATTTGAGTTACTGTTTACGTTTTATTTTCATTGAAGTGGAAGAAACAGCTTCTCCAGCTCTGTTAATTGCTTTGCATGTATAAACTCCAGAATCTTCTGAGACAGTTGAGCTGATATCCAATGTAACAAAGCCAAAATCATTTGTAACATGGAATCTTGAACCTATTTAAAACAATTAGAAATAAATATTAAATAAGATCAATTACATACAATTTGTATAAACAAATTTAAATTATTTAAATTTTTTGAGTTGTACAACTTACCCATTTTCAATTCGACTCCATTTACATACCATTCAAAACGTAATGTTGGATCACCTACTGGTACAACTCTACATTCAAAATGAGCATGTTGACCTTCGATAAGCTCTGAAGGGCCTGTAAGAAGTTGTGTGAAAATTGGTTTTTCAAATGATCGCTCTGCCTCTTCTCTCTTTAATGGCTCTTGACCACGTTCTAATTCAACAATTTTTTTAAGACCTTCTGGATGTTGACTTTCCAATTGAATATCGGATTTTGCTAAACAAAAAAATATTTTTTCATAAAATTTAATAAAAATAACAATCATTAACTTTTTTCATATTATTTACTTCTAACTCTCATAGAAGCTGTTGAAACTGCCTCCCCGAGAGCATTTGTAGCTTTACAGCTATATACCCCATTATCTTCATCTCTTACATGAGATATATCTAAAGATATGTATCCAAAGTCATATGTTTTTGTAATTCTTGAACCTAAAATAAAATGTTTACCAATATCATATTGCTTCAAATTGATTAAAAATTCCACTATTACTTGTTTCTAATGGTTTTTCATTTCTAAACCATTCGACAGTCATTGACGAATCACCAATTGGGATAAGACGACATTCAAAGTGAGCTGTTTGTCCTTCATTTATGCTGTCAATATTTTGTAAAGGTTGTGTAAACATTGGTCTTTGTTTTGATATAGGTTCTGAATAATCAGCACGTTTGAAAGGCACGGCCATTTCCAACTCTTTTATTTTTTCTAATCCTTCAGGTCTTTGAGAGTCCAAAATAATACTTCCTCCTCCTATTATGCAAGGCATTTTACATTTTATTCCTGTATATATTTCTATATGTCTGTATAACTCTTATTTTAAGCTATTAAATACCTTGAACTAATAAATTAATATTCGAAGTAGCTTGACCCAATTCATTGGTAGCTTTAACAGTATACTTTCCGGCATCTTCAGGAACAACATGGCCAATATCCAAAGATATGTAACCAAAGTCATATGTAGTATGGAAACGAGAAGCAGATCCAAGTGGTTTGTCATTATGGAAGAATTCAACTTTCAATTTAGAATCATGTACAGGTTTTACTTGACACTCAAAGTGGGCTGTTTTTCCTTCAGCTACCTCAGTAGTGCCCTGTTAAAATATTGTGTTTTTAATACTATTGATATTAAAAAGGGTGAATAAAAATATACCCATAGATCGGTTAATGTTGGTGCTGTTGGTGGAGGCTCATTGATTTCCAGTTTTGCTGGGCGTCCTTGAGCTTCAAGTTCACGAATCTTTTCTAAACCATCGGGATGCTGCGTTTCTAAGTAGATACTTCTACGAGCTATTTAAAAAAATATTATAAATATTATAAAAGTATATATAAAATTTAAAGGACATAAAATATTCATAAATAAATTTACTTACATGCAACATTTATCTGACAAGTATTTACTGCTTCTCCTTTTTTATTAGTGGCTTTACACATATAAGTACCAGAATCTTCAGCATATGCATACAAAATATCCAATGCAACATATCCAAAATCATGTGTCGTCTTAAAACGATGACCTGTTTTGATTGCAACTCCATTAACAAACCATTCTATTTTCAAATCAGCATCATTAATTGGTTCAATTCGAGTTTCTAAATGAGCATGTTCTCCTTCTTTCAATAATTCAAGGCTAAACATACATAAATAAAATATAACGTGTAAAATATAATATAATATGTTGAATAAAAGTATAAATAGTTCTATTTACCTGTTAAGAGGTGTAAGGAATACTGGTTTTTGAAGTTCAAATACAGCTTCTTGAGCTGTAGGTCTTTCATAAGCTTCAAGTTGTTTAATTTTTTTCAATCTATCTTCATCCAAAGTGTCTAACTGAAGACCAGATTTAGCTAAATAAATAAAAGTTGTTATTCAATACAATAATACTAAAATCTTTAATAAAATTGAAAAATAATTTATTGATTAAAAAAAACTCACAGTCAACTGTTACTATGCAAGTAGTAACTGCTTCTCCGGCAACATTTTTGGCTTTGCACATGTATGTACCTGAATCTTCAGGATAAGCATACAGTACATCCAAAGCAACAAATCCAAAATCATAAACTGTCTTAAATCTGTGGCCTTGAGGAATTGGTATTCCGTTTCTATACCACTCAACCTTCATAGTTGGGTCATTAACTGGAATTAATGTAGCTTCAAGATGTACGCTACGTCCCTCTGGAAGATGTTCTATATTCTTAAGAGGTCGTCCAAATTGAGGTTTCTCTGTCATTAAAACGTCTTCAGCAGCTGCTCTTTTAAATCTAGAGTCATCTTCCAAATACTGTATTTTGTTCAAAGCTCCTTGATGTTGAGTATCACTAATAATCGATGCTCTAGATTGAACTCCTAGCTTGACTGATGACTCGGCCCTACCGAGTTTGTTGATTGCCCTACAAGTATATTCTCCAGAATCTTCTGGTAACGCAGATAGAACATCCAATGAAGCAAAACCAAAATCATAAGTAGTTCTAAATCTATGTCCTGTTTGTAATGGTTTCCCATTGTGTAACCATTCTAATTGTAGTGTATGATCAGGATAAGGCTCTATACGGCATTCATAGTGGGCACTTTGGCCTTCAATTAAACTTTCAGTTCCATTTAATGGCACAATAAACTTAGGTGCTTCAGTAACTTCCACTTCCTTTTGTTCTACTCGCTTGTATCTATTAGAATCTTCGAGCTGCCTTAATTTATCTAATGCTGCTTCGTGTTGACTTTCCAATTGAAGAGAAGCTTTAGCTGAAAAACAATATTAGGTCTTAAGTATTATTTTAAAGTTCTTATATTCTTAAAATTAACGGATAATAAATTAAAAATAATGCTTACAGTGCACATTCAGTGTGGCTGAGGTTACTGCTTGTCCTAAATCATTAATAGCTCTGCATGTATAAGTACCAGAATCCTCAGGATAGACATATTTAAGATTAAGAGCCACGTAACCAAAATCATGCATTGTTGATACACGATTGGCTAAAAATTTTAAATTAAAATTTTATTTTTATTTAATAGTTTAAAATTGTAAATCTATTGAATAGTATACATACATGCTTGAATAGGAATTCCATTTCTTAACCATTCTACTTTTAATTTGTCGTCACCCACTGGTATTAATCTTGCTTCAAAATGAGCAGGCTGACTTTCAATCATTGTAATATCTCTCATAGGTTGAGTAAATACTGGAGCTTGTGTTACTGCATCTTCTATAATTGATTGACGTTGATACCGGTTTGAGTTTTCAAGCTGAGCTAAACGACCTAATGCATCTTCGTGTTGAGATTCCAAATAAATTGACTTTCTCGCTAAAATTATATTAAATTAAATTGTTAAAAAAAATTATTTAAATATATTATTTTATAAACTTACATTGAACATTAAGATTTCCTGATGTAATAGATTGTCCTAGCCAATTAGTTGCACGGCATGTATATGTGCCAGAATCTTCAGGTAAACATTGAAGAATATCCAATGCAACAAATCCAAAGTTATTAGTCTCAGTAAATCGAGATCCGAATTTAATTGGGACATTATTATGGAACCATTCAACTTTCATGGTGTTATCAGATACTGGAATCAATCTACATTCAAAATGAGCTCGTTGGCCTTCCTTAATATCACAATGCTTTAATGAAGTAGTGAAAATTGGAGCCTGAGTAGTTGTTTCTTCAATATCTTCTCTTCTGTTGTACCTAGATTTTTCTTCAAGATATTGAATTTGTTCAAGGCCCATTTCGTTTTGAGTATCTGTTACAATACCAGATGAACCTGCATAAAAATAAAATTGATAAACCACTAGATCATAATAAAGTAATAATATAGTGATTTACTTCTACAGGTAAGATGAACATTTGTTTCATCAACACCAAGTAAATTAACAGCACGGCACGTATAAGTTCCAGTGTCTTCTTCAATGACATCTATGATATCTAAGGCCACATATCCGAAATCATGGATGGGTCTAAAGCGATGACCTATTAAAATAATAAAAATATATTTTAATAAAATAATTTAATATACTAACAAAAAAATACTTATAGTTTGTTTATTATTTTAATACTTCAAATTAATCTTACCGATAATAATTGGTTTTCCATTTTTAAACCACTGGACTTCTAGGTTAGAATCAGTGACTGGTTCTAATTTACATTCAAAATGAGCATGCTGTCCTTCTTTTAAATTTTCCACATTCTTTGGTTTGGACAAAAAACGAGGTTTTATTTTAACAGACTCTTCAATCATTTCAGCTTTTTTGTATCTCGCTGAATCTTCAAGATATTGTATTTTTTCCAGACCATGTGGATGTTGTGAATCTAATATTAAATTTTGTTTAGCAATCACTTTCACTGAGCTGGAGGTAACAGCTTCACCCATTTCATTTCTAGCTTGGCATGTATATACTCCAGAATCTTCAGGATATACACTTAATAAATCCAATGCTACATAGTCAAAATCATAAGCAGGACGGAACCTATGCCCTGTTTTTACTGGACGTCCGTTAACAAGCCAATCGATTTTCATAGTTGGATCTCCAACTGGTTTTAACCTACATTCTAAATGTACATTTGTACCTTCAGATGTCTGAATATTATGTAATGGTTTTGTGAACTGTGGCGCTTGCATAATACTTTCTTCTTCGGTTGTCATTTTTTGATACCTTGAAGCGTCTTCTAACATTTGTATCTGCTCTAATGCATACTCATTTTGACTTTCAGTTAAAATATCTGATCGGCATAATACCTGTATAAAATTCAAAAAAATTAGATACCTAACATTCATATTAAAATAGTGTAATAGATATAATATTTACATTGACACATGCAGATGTATGAGCTGATCCTAAATGGTTTGTAGCTCGCACAGTATATTCACCAGAGTCAATCGATGTAACATGTATGATATCCAAAGCAACATATCCAAAATCATAGTAAGTACGGAACCTTGAACCTTTTGGAAACATAATATTTTGATGTATTGTTTATATTATATATTTTTTACACAGACTTCTTAAATAACAAATTTATTAAATTATTAAGGTAAATATGAATTAATAATTACCAACTGTTACAGGTTTTCCATTTTGGAACCATTCAACTCTCATTGTAGGATCACCCATAGGCTCAAGACGGCATTCCAAATGAACATTTTTACCCTCATTCAATGGTGCCGGGTCACTTAATGGTTGTATAAATATAGGTTTCGACTTCGAAATTTCCTCAATATCATACTGAGGTTCAGTGAATTTTTTCGATTCAAGATAAGGTGCTTTTTCGACTACTCCACGATGCATAGTAGATGTATCAATATTTGAACGGACTAAAAATATGTGTAAGATAATTACAAATTAAATACTGATATTATTCAATATAAACTGTATAAGTTTTTGAAAATTACCTTCAACTTCCATTGTTGCTGACAGCTGGGCCTCTCCTAATGCATTCCTTGCAACAACCACATATGTACCACTATCTTCGGCTCTTACACCAAGAATATCCAAAGCCACATAACCAAAATCATGATATGTTTGAATTCTATTAGCGCTCATTATAACTCGTCCATTAAAATACCATTCAATCTATAATTATAATGAATGTTCAAAAATAATAAAATATATACTCTGGAAAAATGTGTAGTTTTATTTTATGATAACTCTAGTAAATAAAGATACATTTCTTCTGAATACAAACAACTCTTACAAATATATACTTTAAATGTTTAATACAAAGTGAAAATATTAAAGGTGTTATATTAATTGATAAATAATTAATCAATAAGTTTAAAAAAAACACTCTGTGTAAAAATAAATAGAGTATCTAAATTGTATTTATGAATAAAAAATAAAATAATAAGTATTTGTGGATAAGAATGCAATATTAAGTAGTGATTATTACCTTCATGGTCACATCATTTTGTGGTTCTACTCGGACTTCAAAATGAGCTCTTTGTCCTTCAGCAATTTTATTTGTTCCTTTTAATGGTCCAAGGAATCTAGGTTTTTGGGTAACAATTGTTTCTTCTTCCGCCTTTCGCTTATTCTTTCTAAAATTTTAGTTTGGTTAAAAATCATTTGAAAAACTTAATTTCCAAATTGTATTTTGTTGAATTACCTTGAATCTTCCAAATATTGGAATCGTTCGAGACCTCCAGGGTGTTGGCTATCTTGTACTACATCTTTCCTAGTAAGTACAGTCAATGTAGCAGATGTTGAAGCATCTCCTAAATTATTAAAAGCTCTGCAAGTATATGTTCCGATATCAAAAACAGTTACATATTTTATTGTTAATGCAACATATCCGAAGTTGAAGAATACAGTCATTCTTGAACCTAAAATAAATCGACATTATTTAACTAATAATAATATTAAACTATTTTTTCATATACATAAAATGTATACATACTAGCTTCAACTGGTTTACCATCCTTTAACCATTCTACTTGAAGTGTCGAGTCTCCCAATGGTTCTAATCTTGCTTCAAAATGAGCGAAACCACCCTCTTTAATGTTTTGTTGATCTTTAATTGGTGTTTTAAATTGTGGTGGTGCAACACTTTCTGGAGCACTTATTTTATACTCCTGATTTTTTTGTTGCAGGTAAGATTGTTCCAAAGCCTCGGTTTGATCAATATACCTTTGCTGTTCTGGGTAGCCTAAATCCCCTGTAATACTGCTATGAGCTAATGGATAAAAAAACAAAAAACCAACATTTTTATAATGTCGCTAAATAATTATTTAATAAATATATTAAATACTAACCAATGACATTTAATGTTGATGTGCTGATAATTTCTCCCCATCGGTTTATTGCTCTTAAAGTATATTCTCCGCTGTCTTCTGCACGAAGATGCATAATATTTAACGAAACGTAACCAAAATTAAATATTGTTGTTATTCTTGAACCTTAAACCATTACATAACAGTTGGTGTTATTTTTCATAAAGATACTTATTTTTTATAAAAAAAAATTATAACATACTCGCTGTAATAGGTTTTCCATCTTTATACCACTCTACTTTCATTGTTGGATCACTGACTGGGTTAAGCTGAGCTTCAAAATGTGCATTTCTACCTTCTTGTAAATTACCCATATCATGTAATGATTTAACTAAAGTGGGTGGTAATGGCTGAACTTCATCATAACTATCACTTCTTTGATATTTGGAATAATCTTCCAATTGTTCAATATATTTTAAACTGTCTGGATATTGACTTGATTTATCAATTTCATCTCTCCCTATAATATAACATTTATTATTCAAACCCAGGGTTTTCATTAACAAAATAATTATTCAACCATACCTTCAACTTTGAGAACAGCAGTAGATTGAGCTGTTCCCGAACTACTGGTTACTCTACATGTGTATTCTCCAGCATCTTCTGATATAATGCTTAACAAATCCAAAGCTATGAAACCGTAATTTAGTAAAGTCATAGCTCTAGAACCTTGAAATAATAAATAATAATTAATAGTTAAAGGATTTTTAATAAACAACCAAATGTTATACAAACTTACTTGCTTGTAATGGATAACCATTTACAAACCACTCAGCCACCATTGTTGGATCTCCAATGGGTTCAATTCTAGCCTCAAAATGAATTCGACCATCTTCTTGTTGAGATATGTTCGCAAGAGGAACAATGAACCGTGGTGGTGGATAAATCTTGTCTTCTTCTGATCGAGGAGTATGGTATTTTGCTCTCTCGACATGTTTTAGAAAAACGACTTCGGGTTCTGGCTCAGGTCTATGGATGATGTAAAAATACAAAGTAAGTTTTTGACTGCATTTTCCAAATAAATAAAACTTAATAAAAAACTATTTCTCACTCAGGTTCGATTACTCGTGTTGGTTTTGGCAACCTGAGACGTCGATCTTCTGAGAAATCTTCAGGCCGAGGTTTTCTTATAATGTTAAGTCGAGCCCGTGTGGCTGTCGATCCAGCTGTGTTTTGAGCTGTACATTGATACCAACCTGCGTCTGTTGGAGAAGCTCTTGCTATTTCTAATACTGAACCCCCTCCTTCGGTCCACACAGATACCATTCCTGGTTGTTCGCTGATGTTTACACCATCCTAAAATATTAATATTGATAAATTGTGTGCCTACCTACATATAATGTTAAAAATAATAAAATATTTCAGCATACTTTTTGCCATGTTATTCTTGGTACTGGGGTTCCAACAGCTCTGACACTTAATGTAACTGTTTCTCCTTCGTTTATGTTTAAAGGTGTAAAACGTTGTACAAACTTTGGAGCAACTACAAGTTCTTTTTCAACCACTCCCAAATTGCACTAAAAAAATTTAATAAATTAAGTTAAATAAAACTAATCATAAACTAATTGTTTTAACCCACTAACAAGTATACTATCTTTATAAAATGTATTTTGTATTAAAAGTAAAGACATCAATACGTCGTTGAAATTTGTAAATATATATTTATCTATTAATACTTTATCACTTTTAAAGGATAACATTTAAAATTAGAAATAATACATTCATTATAAATTCTTCAACATAGAACAATTAAAAATTAATAAATTAATAATGTATACGACAAAGTAAAAATTGTAAGTATTTGTAATATTATATCCATTAAATTACCTAATACATTATGATATAATAAATTATAAAAATATTAAATAATATTAAGCTAATGTATTTATAATAAAACCAACTTTTCTCATTTATTAAATGTTCATAAAAAACTAATAATGCTCCCTTAAACTTGAGAAATAGCTGAATTATATACAGGGAAAACGTTTACAAGTATAAATCAAAAAAACTCCAGTAGGTAGTAAAAAAATAAATACCTACTTGTTTTTGTAATAATAATATAAAAACATATACAAATTTAAATTATAAAAATCTCATATTACTCAAAATAATATCATGCCTAAGTTGCTATTCTTTGAATAAGAGAATACAAATATTTATAGGTATTTAAAAAATACATTTTGATTTTGAAAATGTAATGGAAATATGTTATTACAATTCAATCATAATAATATATAAATGATTGCCTGTTTTTAAATGAGTAGATATTTTTTAAATAAAATAATTAGAGCCACCTTGCTAATAAAAATGAATCATTTTCTACAGAAGATTTTTATGATAAAAAACAATAGACAAACGAGTCAAACCAGAAGTTAAAATAATATAAAAGGTAAATACTAAACTTACAAAATTGTTGATTTAAAATGTATAACATAATTTTAGGAATTAAATAACTTAAAAGATAATTTTTCCTATAAAAACTTTTACATAATTTATCAGTATATGATTCAGATTGTGTAACTGTTCAGAAATTAATCACCTATCTCGTCAATTTATTGTCAGCGATTATTGAGACATATTAGATAGGTATAATCTAAGATGTAGACGAAACATATTATAAAATATATACAACGAAAAAATAATTATGAATATTTTTTGTGCAATTCTCAAAGGAAAATAAATATTGCCTAATATTATTAGGTACCTACTTATTAGTCATAACTCATAAGCATATTACATATTACATTCACCTTCAATATTTGGATTTTGGAGCATTCATAACTCAGAAGTCACAAACTCAGAACTTCAAGTTTCAATGTTGATATAAAGATAAATAATAATATGATGGGATATAATAAAATTATATTGTGATAATGTATTTTGGCGGGAATGTGGGAATCGGCAACAGCTGCAGGCTGCGGCTGCTGAAACCTGAGAGGTGTGATACCATGTGTCCATGTGATACCATAGAACATGATGGTTCAATGGTGATACCTAATCACAATCAAATTTAGCATTATTTATTTATTCAGATACTGATAACTAAATCGGCGCAATCATTAACGGCATAATATATTAAACACGTCAATTGCATTATTAAAATACTGAAATCAGTGCATTTGCATTATTGTATCGCTTGTATACAATTACACCTGCAGCTAAGAGTATACTTGTTAAATAATAATAGTACCTATACAATATATAATAAAGATTTAACGAAAAACGTTTCGAAAGTGAGAGGACTACACCAAGTTTAAAATAGAATATAGGTATTACCGGTAATATTTGGTGTGATAGCGTAATAAAATAATTAACTAGCCAACTATAAGTGCTTCAGAAAGGTTTTCAACACTTCCGCTAAGCCTTTAACATTCTGTAGTATCCTACCACCCTTGTAAATATCAATTTTTAAAAAACAATGTTACACTTACCTACCTACATAATATCTACCTATCATATAAATTATAAGCAAATGGAAAAGATTAGTTATACACGGGAAATTAAACAGTCTATTGTTTCTATATTTTAAACGTTGATCTTATAATAAACAGATGAGCAATGATGGTATAAGAATATTCGATGGCTAAAATATTATGAGCATTATACAGATATGTAGGTGGCTAACGAGAGGTAATGAAATTCCATTAATTGTATTTACTATTTTTCTCAAGCGGAAACGATGCATGTGGTTTCCGATTTTCCTTAGTAACGTGGCGGTCGCATGCGTGGATTACATTATTGTTTTTTTGTTTGTTTTCGACCACCCCAAACAATTAGTAACAATACAAAATAATATAATATAACATTGTTCAGTTTCAATAATTACCGAAGCCTGATGATTTACCCTGCCAAAACCTAAGCGGCATTTATGCGGTACCTACGGCACTATGGTACTATGTAACGTTCATATAAAAAAGTGCCACCAGAATCAATCATCCTATAAGGCCCCTCCAGTTATCCTAAACTACTGTAGACGTTGATTTGTATTAATAGTTGTCAACGAGTTGACCGTATGTGACCCGTCGGTACGATAAGGAACTGAACAGATTTTTAATTTAACGATGGATTAAATCGTTTATTATAGGTTATTTAATTCTTGTATGGAGGGTCTATATGAATTAAATAACCTATGCACCTTTGCGCCATCTACTCAACCAAATAATTGATTTTTATAATTTCTAGATCTATATAATAAATCGGCATCCTGCATATTTATTCTAAATGACAGTGCTTGACACAATGATTAAAGATATAATTACCTAAATCGGTCTAAATTAATAGATACTGAAAATATTTAACCATGGAATTATAGTAAACACTTTCATATTGTTGTAACTTGTGGTTTTTTTATGACAAGCAATAGGTGGATAGTATACAAAATTAATTTATGCATTACGTTTTTACATTCAATACATTGATAATATTTTACATTAATTTTAATCAATGATACAATACACTAATTGTAATAATTTACCAAAGATACATTTCTAAGCAAAACGTCGTTAATTTTGACGACAGTACTCGCTAACGGGTTAACTTTAACACAAAAAATGAACTATATGATATTTACTTGGAAAGAAGTTTCTCCAGATTTACTTCTTGCAACACAAACCACTTGACCAGCGTCTGCCTGGGACACATTAGTTATCATCAAACCGTGGTCACCAGATTCGTTGACCAGTATCTTATGCGTTGCATCATCCTTAATTTGCTGACCATTTATGTACCACGAGACCTCGGGATACGGTTTGCCCGTAACGCGGACATCGAAACGTGTCAATTTACCTTCGGTCACGTCACGATCTCCACATACACGCACAAAGTTTGGTGCTAACATCTTGCCTTCAACCACTTCTATCGACTCGAGCTTGTTGTGAGTCTTAGTTATTACGTTCTCCCTAAAAAAATATTCACATTTTAATCGATAATATTTACATATTAGATTTTTGTATACGTATGATGTGTAATACGATATGGTACACCTATTATCAAAACTAAAATAACAAATCATAATAATTTTGATCCTGAGTGAATAATATATAATCATATTTTAATAAGATGAAATATATCTATTAATATATTAAACATATTTGATTTAATTTCGAAGTATGTTAATAGCCGGGTAGGGAATAGTCAAACTCACTTGTCTTCAGTTCTGTCATAATATGGTATCGGCGTCGGTTCTATGGCAAGATATGCAGAAGATACTACACAGCCTTGTGGGTTTTCTACAAGAAGAGTGTAATGTCCAGAATCCTCACAACAAACTTGTGGTATATAAAGTGTAGCGACTTGATTAGTGAAATTGATCTGGTGTTTTGGTCCGTTTACGAGTCTCTGGCCGTTCTTGAACCAAGTCAACTACAAGATCAAAAAAAAAAAAACATTAAAAATGTGTTTTAACTTTTTTTTTTTTAATGTATTATAGCTTCTATGGTATCATGTTTTTACCCTAGTATCCTTAGCTGTTGACACTTTTACAGTAAACGTAGCGTTCGATCCTTCTACTAATTTCGAGTTACGCGGTTTCTGGAGCACTTGAGGTGCTACGACCGGGCCTTGATGTGCGCTGCTTGTAAACTTGACATCCTCTTCACCCAGATACCTTTTGGTGACGGATTGCCTGAAGGACACTTCACGAAGTAAGCGATATTCGAATGTATCGACTTTGAAATCCTTATTCAAAAACATTAGAACCATTGTTATATATCACGACAATAGAAATATTAATATAAGCCACTTTTAGTAACAATAATCGATAATCGACCATCATATTAATAATATCTGCTTACTTCATCGATGTTTGAGTAATTATTTGTGTATAGCGTATTCTGCGTCTGTTGTATTCGCTGCGAACCATACGTGCCTTGAGGTATTTGAACGGTATGACCTATCAAAATTTAACACTTTAATAATATACAACTATAAGGCAGTCGATCGTTTTAACATTATGCATTTATTTTCAGACATTTAGTGCGATTTTATTTTACCTTCTGGTTGAATGAAAACAGAACAAATAGCTTCGCCGTATTGATTGCGCGCCGAACATGTGTATTCGCCTTCATCTCCTGGACCGATTTGATTGATCGTAAGAACAACATTCCCTGTTTGTTGATCATACGTCATCTTGTATTTGTTTGACTCTGAAAATGGATATTTTATTCAAAAGATTAATATATTATTAAACATTACATATTTTTTCCTATTGCCATTCAATGACTTGTAATAGATTTTAATACTGTACTATATTTACCCAATAGTGGAGCGCCTTTTCTGGTCCACGAGACAAAAGGTTTTGGAATACCAGTAACCTTTCCTTCAAAAACGGCATTTCCACCCTGAGCGAATCTGGCGTTTTTGAATATCTGTTCAAATACTGGTGGAGCAGCGTCATTTCTAAAATTGTATTGATTTTTATTAAATCATTTTATTTGGAAATCACCGTTACTAGAGTTTATGTATTTATGTATATAAGTATGTATTTTGAGTTCTGACTTACCCAAATTTTGGAGTAGACTGCTGTACAATAAACCCTTCATGAACTGAAATTTAAAAGAAATATTATAGTTAATAATAATAAATTAATAATTATAATAGTTTACTAATATATTGTAATATGGGCTTAATAACAATCTTAAATTAAGACATTTTATTAAATATATTAAAAATGAATGTTTATTTTATAGTCTCAAAGAAAATCAAAAGTATTTTTCAATAAACATTTAAGACTCGAAAGTTATTTACATTTAAAATTTAAAATAATTGGAATTCAATTTATAAAATTACTAAACGAAATCCAATTGTAATATATTATAATATGAATAATACTAATATATTATTTATAAAATTATATTATGGTTGGTATAACACATATTTTTTAATTTTATAATTACACCCTTCAAGTAAACGGTAATTATAATAATATCGTTTCTTGGCATGGTAGCGCGAAATACGGGATCAAATTACTTAAGACTCATTTTTGGAACAGGTCATATATGCATCATGCGCTGTGGGCGATCGCAGCTGTTTTACGCCAAGTGACATTACAAATAAAGTAAACACTATGATTTAGGTGATGTTAAAAATTATAGTGGCATTTATTTCGTACGACAGTTTTGTGTATCTAATTTAATGGCATGTGCACAATTTCTTTAATTATATGCAAAAATTAAAAGTGTGTGAAGTAAAAATATGAAATTTTC
>PVMI01056163.1:0-11215 GCA_008528875.1 Aulacorthum solani | reverse complement strand
CTTCGGTATGAATGCCCATGATGCGGTGGCGCGTGGTTTGCGGCTTACGCGAGGTGATCGACACCTTCTGCCCCAGCAACTGGTTCAGTAAGGTGGATTTACCGACGTTTGGTCGGCCAACAATCGCGACAAAGCCGCAATAAGTAACGTTTTCGCTCATTCGAGTCCTGAATTGTTCAGCGCCTGATGCGGCGCCGAAAGAGTGCTATTTGAGTCATGTGTCATTCAGCGTCTTCTGACGCCGGGATAGAGTGTCAGGTTAATGGTTCAGTGCCGGTTCCGGCACTGTCATCCCGACAGATCTATTCAAGACCTAATTTTATCAGTGCCTGTTCAGCCGCTGCCTGCTCAGCTTTACGACGGCTGGAGCCGACGCCGACAACCGGCTCGGCCATGCCACTCACCTGACAGTGAATGGTGAATTCCTGATCGTGGGCTTCGCCACGTACCTGTACCACCAGATAACTTGGCAGCGGCAGATGACGTCCCTGCAGATACTCCTGCAGGCGCGTTTTCGGATCTTTTTGTTTGTCGCCAGGACTGATTTCGTCGAGGCGGGTCTGATACCAGTCGAGGATCAGCTGCTCTACCCGCTCAATACTGCTGTCGAGGAAGATACCGCCAATCAGCGCTTCCACCGTATCCGCCAGGATCGATTCACGACGGAAACCGCCGCTTTTCAGCTCACCGGGTCCCAGGCGCAGGCACTCGCCAAGATCAAATTCGCGTGCCATTTCAGCCAGCGTGTTGCCCCGCACCAGCGTGGCGCGCATGCGGCTCATGTCACCTTCATCAACCCGCGGGAAGCGGTGATAAAGGGCATTAGCAATCACATAGCTAAGAATAGAATCGCCAAGAAATTCCAGGCGTTCGTTGTGCTTACTGCTGGCGCTGCGGTGAGTCAGGGCCTGCTGTAACAGTTCCGAATGAGTAAAAGTGTAGCCCAGTTTGCGCTGAAGCTTGTTAATCAGGATGGGGTTCATGCGATTCCAGTTCTTTGTTGCGTCTGTGACTCTGCATACCAAACGGGGCTGGTAATCCAACACGTTCCGTTTGGTGTGCAGTGGCCTCCCTGAGGAGGCCACCCGATTTGCCTGTTAATCAGACAATAATGTTAGTGGATACCACCGATGCGACTGAATCGCACGCCGGTTGGCCACTGGCCTTCTTGTTTCTCAAAGCTCATCCAGATAGCGACCGCTTTACCGACCAGATTACGCTCCGGGACAAAGCCCCAGTAGCGGCTGTCGGCGCTGTTATCACGGTTGTCGCCCATCATGAAGTATTGCCCTTTCGGCACGACCCAGCTCGCCTGCGGCTGACCCGGCTGCTGATAATACATGCCTGCCTGACTCTGCGCTTCGTTTACCAGCAGAATGTCATGCGTCACGTTACCGATTGTCTCTTTGCGGGTTCCCAGGCGCAAACCACCGCGCAGGGTATCGCCCTGCGGCACCTGATAAAAACCGTTGCCGGTTTCGTTGCCATCAAAGCCGCTAAAGGTCTGAACAAAGTTGCTTGGCTCAACGTCGGTGTAAGTCACCGCTAACGCTGTGTCACAGGCTTTATCATCGGAGCAGGTCGGTTTCACCGTCAGCGTTTTGCTGTAAGGATCATAAATGACTTTGTCGCCCGGCAGGCCGATAACGCGCTTAATGTAATCCAGGCTCGGATCTTTCGGGTATTTAAATACCGCGATATCGCCGCGCTTCGGCTGACCGGTTGGGATCAGCGTCGTCTGGGTGATCGGATCCTTGATGCCGTAAGCAAACTTCTCCACCAGGATAAAGTCACCAATCAACAGCGTCGGCATCATCGAGCCAGAGGGAATCTGGAATGGTTCGTAGATAAACGAACGCACGATGAAAACCACGGCCAGCACCGGGAACACGGATGCGGTCGTTTCAACCCAGCCTGGCTTTGCAGCGACCTTCGCCAGCGTTTTGCTGTCGAGCGCGTTACCGGTCTGTGCCTGAGCCTCAGCCTGTTTCGCGCGACGCGCGGGTGCCCATTTAAAACGATCAATTACCCATACGATGCCAGTAATCAGCGTCGCTATCGCCAGAATCAGGGCGAACATATTAGCCATTGGAAATCCTTATTTGCTGTCCTTACCGACATGCAGAATGGCGAGGAACGCTTCCTGTGGCAGCTCAACGTTACCAACCTGCTTCATTCGCTTCTTACCATCTTTCTGCTTCTGCAACAGTTTCTTCTTACGGCTGACGTCACCGCCATAACACTTGGCGAGAACGTTTTTACGCAGCTGTTTCACCGTTGAACGCGCGATAATGTGGTTGCCGATGGCAGCCTGAATCGCAATATCAAACTGCTGACGCGGGATGAGCTCTTTCATTTTCTCAACCAGATCGCGTCCGCGATAAGGCGCGTTGTCACGGTGGGTAATCAGCGCCAGCGCATCCACACGCTCAGAGTTAATCAGTACGTCAACACGTACCATGTCTGAAGGCTGGAAACGTTTAAAGTTGTAATCCAGCGAGGCATAACCGCGCGAGGTTGATTTCAGACGGTCAAAGAAGTCGAGTACCACTTCAGCCATCGGAATTTCGTAAGTCAGTGCCACCTGATTGCCGTGGTAAACCATGTTGGTCTGCACGCCACGCTTCTCAATACAGAGCGTGATGACGTTGCCCAGATACTCTTGCGGCAGCAGCATGTGACATTCGGCAATCGGTTCACGCAGCTCTTCGATATTGTTCAGTGCCGGCAGCTTGGATGGGCTGTCGACATGAACGATTTCGCCGCTGGTGGTCACGACTTCATACACCACCGTCGGTGCGGTAGTGATCAGATCGAGATCGTATTCGCGCTCCAGACGCTCCTGGATGATCTCCATGTGCAGCAGACCGAGGAAGCCGCAGCGGAAACCAAAGCCCAGCGCCGTTGAGCTTTCTGGCTCATAGAACAGCGAGGCGTCGTTCAGGCTCAGCTTACCGAGCGCATCACGGAACGCTTCATAGTCGTCAGAGCTGATTGGGAACAGACCGGCGTAAACCTGCGGCTTCACTTTTTTAAAGCCTGGCAGCGCTTTGTCTGCCGGGTTACGTGCGGTAGTCAGCGTATCGCCCACGGGTGCGCCGAGGATATCTTTAATGGCGCAGACCAGCCAGCCTACTTCACCGCAGTTCAGCTCATTACGATCAACCCGTTTCGGGGTGAAGATACCCAGGCGGTCAGCGTTATAAACCTGACCGGTGCTCAGGACTTTGATCTTGTCGCCTTTGCGCATGGTGCCGTTTTTCACGCGCACCAGGGAAACAACACCCAGATAATTATCGAACCAGGAGTCGATAATCAGTGCCTGCAGCGGCGCTTCCGGATCGCCTTCTGGCGGCGGAATGTCGCGCACTAAGCGTTCCAGCACTTCCGGAACGCCGACGCCGGTTTTAGCTGAGCAGCGCACCGCGTCAGTTGCATCAATGCCGACGATATCTTCAATTTCCTGCGCGGCGCGATCGGGATCGGCAGCGGGCAGGTCAATTTTGTTCAGAACCGGCACCACTTCCAGATCCATCTCCATCGCGGTGTAGCAGTTCGCTAGTGTCTGCGCTTCAACACCCTGACCGGCATCCACCACCAGCAGCGCGCCTTCGCAGGCGGCCAGTGAGCGGGAAACTTCATAAGAGAAGTCTACGTGGCCTGGGGTATCGATGAAATTGAGCTGGTAAGTTTGGCCGTCTTTCGCGTGGTAATCGAGTGTGACGCTCTGTGCTTTGATGGTGATGCCACGCTCGCGCTCCAGATCCATAGAGTCAAGAACCTGCGCAGCCATTTCACGAGCGGTGAGGCCGCCGCAAATCTGAATCAGGCGGTCAGAGAGCGTAGATTTGCCATGGTCGATATGAGCGATGATGGAGAAATTTCTTATGTGCTTCATTTATTGGGATATCTTCGCTTAAAATTCAGTTGAAAACCTGAGCACAGACACATTCAGGAAGATCGCTCTTTACCCACAATCCTGTCAGCCTCATTAATGACGACGCATATTACACTGTTAACGCCGCGCATAAAAGAATGGAACGTGGTGGAAGCGAAACAGATATCTGCGCGAGGCAGAACAGACAAAGGCCGCGGGATGCGCGGCCTGGACATGCGTTACGCTTCGCTTTCAACACGCAGCGCATCGGGAGGCAAGGCGATGTTCAGAATGACCGGCTGAAAGGCTTCTCGATCGCCGAATTTCATTGAAACGCCTTTGGCGACAATAAAACCCCCGATGCCGCCCAGCAGCGCACCGCAGGCGGCGGCCAGATCGCTGCTGAACAGCGCCTGAAACAGCCCGGAAACCAGGAACAGGCCAAACAGCGGCGTCATGTAGACCAGCAACGCTGAACCCAGCAGGCTGCTCTCTTTAATACCGAGTTCGATCCGCTGCCCCGGCTGCAGCGGCTTGCTGCTGGCGATCTGCATCACGTGGGCATTCTTCGGACCGAGCTTATTCAGCATATGGCTGCCACAGCCTTTACGCGCCTGGCAGCTGTTGCAGGAGGTTTTAGCTTCGGTGTGCAGCGTGGCGATGCCATCCTGCCATGCCACCACGGTGGCCCATTCTCTCATCATTTTTGTGACCCCAGGTCGATGCTGTCCGCAATACGTTTTGCGGTCGAGGGCGGTAATTCGCCGATCACCGCTATTTCGTTATTATTGCGCACAACGGTCTGTACCGTACGACGCCCAGTGCGCAATGTCTGCGTTGTGCTGGTTTTATCGGCCGGCGTCACGTTGATCGCGAAACTAAACAGGCCATCACTGTAGAGCTTCGATTCCATATTTTTATTCAGACCGGGTAGCGTGCGGCGATTCTGCGACACCAGCGACATACCGGCAGGTATCCAGCCTGGCTGCCAGGTGAGCGTAACCGCATCCCCTTTCGGCACCGATAGCGACGGAGGCAGATTGGCTTTCTCCAGCCCCTGCATCAGATTACGCACCCCTTCGTCCACCGCAAAGCTGATGACGCGGAACTGCTCCAGCGTTTCGCCATCACGATCGAGCAGGTCGATGCGCAGCGGCAGCTTGGTGTCCACATCCAGCCAGACCACATAGCTGTAACGAGTGCCATCGCGTGAAACGATGCGCAACACATCACACATCTGATCGGCAATGCGCGAGCGGCCCACGGTAATAAAATCATAGGCTGTGGCGAGCTTGGTGAAGTCAGCAAAAATTACCGACGGCAAAGCATCGATAATGTGATTACCGGGGAGCGAAAAGGGATCGAGGCCGGGTTCGAAGTAACTGATATCGTTGCCGCGCTGGATCACTTCCCGACGTGGCCCGTCCATCTGCAACAGCTGCGCGAATATCCGGTTATCGATTACAGCATGACGATAACGCAGCGATTCGATGCCGATGCGGGAGACGTTGATATAGGCGAATTCGTAGTTGAGGTTCTGACTTGCCTGCTCCATCTGCTGCAATAGCGCCCCGGACGCAGAAGGTTGCGCCGGGGCGGCAGATGACCACAACAGGCTGCCTGTCAGCAGGCTAACAGCATACCAAAGCGGCTTCATTACTGCTGTTGCTGTCCTAATGATTGATTTCCGGGAACATCAACCTGCGCCTGTTTTGGCGCAGTGGTTTCAAACTGCAGCTGGTCAGCGTGCAGGCGACGTTGCAGTTCGTAATCCTGCAGCATGGCATTTACGCGACGACGCTGGTCCTGAACCTGCTGGTTAGAACTGTTGGTGTCAAATGCATCAGACGGCACGCCCAGGCTCACCGGAGACGCTTTGCCCATCATCGGCATCGTATTGAACACCGGAGAGTCAGAGGTCTGCGTGGCGCTGCCCTCTGGCTGGTTATAGTGCTGAACGCCTACGATCACGGCCAGTGAAACACAGGCAGCGACACCGACCTGGGTCAGTTGCGCAGCCCACGGGCGCGCTTTTTTCCAGAACGGCATTTTTTCCCAGCGGGAAGGTTCTGGCTGAGCTTCAGGGATCAACGTTGTAACCGTACGCAACGGTTCTTTTTCGATGGCAGCAGCGACGCGCGCAGAAATATCAAAATGCAGGACATCGCCCACATCACCGCGCATGGTATCGCGAATGAGATGATAGCTTGCCCAGCTTTTCTGTAATTCTGCGTCCTTAGACAAGGCGGAAAACAGCTCGTTATCTAAGGTCTCACCATCCATTAAAGCGGAAAGTTTTTCTTTCTGCATGCCTATGTACCCTTCCAGTAGCCGTTATCACTGACGTTGGATAAGCGGTTGAACTTTGTTATCAATGGCCTCTCGCGCACGAAAGATACGTGATCGAACAGTGCCTACCGGGCAATCCATAATGACGGCGATCTCTTCATAACTCAGACCGTCCAGTTCCCTGAGGGTGATTGCCATACGCAAATCCTCGGGTAGCGCCTCGATGGTACGAAAGACAATTTGTTTCAATTCTTCTGACAACATTAAGTTCTCAGGGTTCGAAATTTCTTTTAATGCACCCGCACTTTCGAAATTTTCTGCGTCAATAGCATCCACATCGCTGGATGGCGGACGACGCCCCTGAGCAACCAGGTAATTTTTCGCTGTATTTACCGCAATGCGGTACAGCCAGGTATAAAACGCGCTATCGCCCCGGAATGAATCCAGTGCGCGATACGCTTTAATAAACGATTCCTGTACTACATCAGGTACGTCGCCCGAGGGAACATAGCGTGAAACCAGGCTCGCCACTTTATGCTGGTAACGAATCACCAGTAAGTTGAAAGCTTTTTGATCTCCCTTCTGTACGCGCTCGACAAGGACCTGGTCCGTCAACTGCTCGCTCATCCGAGGTAATGTCTCCCCAAATTTTTCATACGCATAAAGTAACTGCCAGCACATCTCATGGTTCTGAGCAAGCATGCGCTTAGAGTTGTGATGTGGTGCGAAGTTCACTTCTCGCCCTGATATTTACCGCTCCGATGGACATTACACAGGTTCTTCGTTTTCGTTCAGTGTAAGGAGCGTAAATCGCAGGCAGAGTAACCTATGACAACAGCTTTTTCATCATTAAATCCTTTAGGTTTAATAAGTTTGCTATAAAAAACCACGCCAAAAGCAGTCCGGTTTTAACTCACTGATATTAAGTAACTTTGGGAAATCATCAGACAAAAACCTGCGCCAGATGTTTAAAATACTTCACAGCAACCCCCATTGCGCTTATGCTCAGCCCTATTCTTGTTTAGTAAATTAAACATTATGATGAATGCGAACCCGGATTATCAGTGTGATGTACTCATTGTGGGCAGCGGTGCTGCTGGCCTGTCGCTGGCGTTGCGGCTGGCAAAACAGTATCAGGTGACAGTTCTCAGTAAAGCGCAGGTCAATGAGGGGTCAACCCTTTACGCCCAGGGCGGTATTGCTGCGGTATTTGATGAGACTGACAGTATCGAGTCGCACATCGAAGATACGCTGATTGCCGGAGCAGGATTATGCGACCGTGAAGCCGTCTCGTTTATCGCCAGTAATGCCCGGCACTGCGTGCAGTGGCTGATCGACAACGGTGTCGCCTTTGATCTCGACCCGCAGGCGGCCGGCGACATGCGTTATCACCTGACGCGGGAAGGCGGCCACAGTCATCGACGTATCCTGCACAGCGCTGACGCCACCGGCCATGCGGTTGAAACGACGCTGGTAAGCCAGGCGTTGAGCCATCCCAATATCCGGATACTGGAACGCACCAACGCGGTCGATCTGATTCTTTCAGATAAAATCGGCCTGCCAGGCCCACGCCGCGTGGTGGGAGCATGGATCTGGAACCGTAATCGCGAACAGGTGGAAACCTGTCGGGCACGGGCCGTGGTGGTTGCAACTGGCGGTGCCGCCAAAGTTTATCAATATACGACTAACCCCGACATCGCCTCCGGTGACGGCATCGCGATGGCCTGGCGTGCCGGCTGCCGGGTTGCCAATCTGGAATTTAACCAGTTCCACCCGACCTGCCTGTTTCATCCGCAGGCGCAGAATTTCCTGTTAACCGAAGCGTTACGCGGAGAAGGTGCCTGGCTGTTGCGTCCCGATGGCAGCCGTTTCATGCCCGATTTCGATGAGCGTGCAGAACTCGCCCCGCGCGATATCGTCGCCCGGGCCATCGATCATGAGATGAAGCGGCTGGGCGTTGACTGTATGTATCTGGACATCAGCCACCAGCCTGAGGAGTTTGTTCGCGCGCACTTCCCGATGATCTATGAGAAGTTGCTGACCTTTGGCTTTGACCTCACCAAAGAACCCATCCCGATTGTGCCTGCCGCGCACTATACCTGTGGCGGCGTGGTCGTCGATCAGCATGGCCAGACCGACGTCAGTGGCCTCTATGCCATCGGTGAGGTGAGTTATACCGGCCTGCACGGCGCTAACCGCATGGCATCCAATTCGCTGCTGGAGTGTCTGGTTTATGGCTGGTCCGCCGCAGAGGAGCTGATTCGCACCCTGCCCGCCATTGAAGCCGTTACTGCGCTACCCGCATGGGATGAAAGTCAGGTTTATGACGCCGATGAGCGCGTGGTGATCCAGCATAACTGGCACGAGCTACGGTTATTCATGTGGGATTACATGGGAATCGTCCGCACGACCCGGCGGCTGGAGCGGGCGCTGCGTCGCATCAACCTGCTTCAGCAGGAGATCGATGAATATTATCGTCATTTCCGCCTCTCCAATAACCTGCTGGAGCTACGGAATCTGGTGCAGGTCGCTGACCTGATGGTGCGCTGTGCGCTGGAGCGAAAAGAGAGTCGCGGCCTGCACTATATCCGCGACTACCCGGATTTACTGCCCGAGGCGCGGCCAACCATCCTGACGCCGCCGGACTACATAAAAAGGTAGAACTCCCGCGTCAGGCTACACCACTCATCAGAATAGCGGGTGTCCGGCGTACGGATAGCAAGGCGCTCCAGCAGGGTTTCCCCGGCCTGCGGCGACAGCCCCAGCAGGACGCGGTGCGGCGGACGATGGGCATATTCCGCCACGTCCAGCCGGAAACGCAGGTGCCAGCCATCCGCCTGCGCCAGGGCGATGAATTCCTGGCCGGTCGCGGTGGGCAGCACCACGCAGAACATCCCCTCTTCTTCAATCAGTAATGCAGCACTGCGTAACAGTGTCTGATGATCGAGCGAGGCCGTGGCACGGGCGCTGTCCCGTGCCGCAGTCGAACAGGCCACGCCAGGCGCAAAATAAGGCGGATTGCTGACGATTAGTGAGTAACGTTTATCGCACTGTTCAGCCCAGTCGGCGATATCCTGCTGATGAATCTGAATACGTTCAGGCCACGGCGACTGCTGCACATTCTCCTGCGCCTGAAGTGCGGCTTCCGGTTCTAGCTCAACCGCATCGATGTTGACCGGCGATGGCGTACGCTGAGCCAGCATCAGCGCGATAAGCCCGCTGCCGCTGCCAATATCCAGAATACGTTTTACCCCGGCAACCGGCGCCCAGACCCCAAGCAGAATGGCATCGGTGCCCACTTTCATCGCACAGCGATCGTGCGCGACAAAAAATTGTTTAAAGGTAAAACCGTTCTTGTTTAACTGTGGCCGTTCACGCGGCTTATCCTGCATCATTCGTCACTACCATCGTTTTTTTCCTGCCGTACGGCAGCGCATGAGTGTAACGTGACAACAGAGGGAATTCACGCGGCAGACAACCCCAGGCGCAGCCGAAACGGATTAACAGATGAAGATTCAGTCTGATCTGTCTATAATCAGCGCCCCAAACTGAGGTAGACCATGACAGTAACCACATTTTCCGAACTCGAACTCGACGAAAGCCTGCTACAAGCGTTGCAGGAAAAAGGCTTTACGCGCCCAACAGTGATCCAGGCTGCTGCAATTCCGCCCGCGCTGGAGGGCCGTGACGTTCTGGGTTCGGCACCTACAGGGACCGGGAAAACCGCCGCGTATCTGTTACCGGCGTTGCAGCACCTCCTTGATTTTCCGCGTAAGAAATCTGGCCCGCCACGCATCCTGATTGTGACCCCGACCCGCGAACTGGCAATGCAGGTCGCCGATCATGCGCGTGAGCTGGCGAAGCATACCCATCTGGACATCGCTACCATCACCGGCGGCGTAGCCTATATGAACCATGCCGAAGTGTTCAGCGAAAACCAGGACATCGTGGTCGCCACCACCGGCCGTCTGCTGCAGTACATCAAAGAAGAGAACTTTGACTGCCGCGCAGTAGAAACCCTGGTGCTGGATGAAGCGGACCGCATGCTCGATATGGGCTTTGCCCAGGATATCGAAACCATCGCGGCTGAAACGCGCTGGCGCAAGCAAACTCTGCTGTTCTCTGCCACGCTGGAAGGCGACAATATCCGTGACTTCGCCGAGCGTCTGCTGAACGATCCGGTTGAGCTGGAAGCGGACCCAAGCCGCCGTGAGCGCAAAAAGATCCAGCAGTGGTACTACCGCGCTGACGATCTGCAGCATAAGACCAAATTACTGATCCATCTGCTGAAACAGCCGGATGTGACGCGCAGCATCGTGTTCGTGCGTAAGCGTGAACGTCTGCATGAGCTGGTGAGCTGGCTGCACGAAGCGGGGATTCGTAGCAGCTATCTTGAAGGCGAAATGGTGCAGGCGAAGCGTAACGAAGCGATTAAACGTCTGAGTGAAGGCCGCGTTAACGTGCTGGTTGCGACGGATATCGCCGCGCGCGGCATTGACGTTGAAGATGTCAGTCACGTCTTCAACTATGACATGACGCGCACCGCTGATACCTATCTGCACCGTATCGGGCGTACCGGTCGTGCGGGCCGTAAAGGCATCGCCATCTCACTGGTTGAAGCGCACGATTTTGTGCTGCTGGGCAAAATCACCCGCTATGTGAACGAGCCGATCAAAGCGCGCGTGATTGATGAGCTGCGTCCTGAGACGCGGGCGCCAAGTGCCAAAACGACCGGTAAACCGTCGAAAAAGGTTCTGGCGAAGCGCGCAGAGCAGAAAGCCAGTGAAACAGAAAAACCGCGTGTGAAAAAACGCCATCGTGATGCCAAAAATGTCGGCAAACGCCGCAAGGCAAGCGGCAGTACGCCAGCTAACGAGAATGCGGAATAAATCATCGCAGCTATAAAAAAATCGCCTCACAGGAGGCGATTTTTTTTATCTGATAATCAGTAACAGCCCTTTCACAATCTTTTATCTGCCAGAGCGCTTTCTTCATGATACTGGCATCAGCGTGCCGGGCAGTCAGCTGTTTATCTTATTCATAATATTA
>PVMI01056161.1:0-10996 GCA_008528875.1 Aulacorthum solani | reverse complement strand
ATGATAACTCAGATAAGTTGTTCTGTATGTTGACTGTCGAATGACATTTAATCGTTTCGATTTCAATGTGCGGTCGTGACCGTCCGGCAACGTTTCTAAGACACGGTTTTTCATTTACAACTCGTAAAATGTATTTAAAACTGTTACTTCGACTATGATTAATTTCTTAAAATGTCTGATTTTTTTCGTACGATGCCATAAAATTTCTGGTAAGACTTAAATAATTGTACGAGTAGCTTGATACTGTACCTATGAATTATATATTTATACATTAGTATGATAACACGCAACACATATTCTTTAGAGACGCATAGTGTATGGTAACATCACAGATTATACAAAATTTTTATATAATCTACGATAATATACTGTAGTTGTCGACCATATTGATTGTCAATCGAAATATTTAATATTAGTTTTTGTCGTGTTTCTGAGAACGGAGACGGTGCCGTAATTTTTTTTTTTGCTGGAAAAAATTGATGTTTTGGAGGAAAATGTACACTACAGCCCAAAAAATCGTATCTATATCGAAAAGTTAAGACTACAAATTGCAATTTGCAGCATAATCAATTCATAATATTACAAATCGCAGACTAAAACTGCAGATGATAACACGAAACTTTCTATTATTGTTTTGTTTGTATTCTACCTTTGAAGTTTTAACTTTTTATTTTTTTATATTACTGATAGGAGGAGTTTGTAGATAGAGTAAATTGTTCTAGGGTAAAACCGTTTAAGGTGCCGCAGCCGTTCTCGTTTGAAAACTTTCATTATTGTTTATTTATGTTTAGAACATTTAAGCTAGTATATCAAGTATCATAAATATTAGAACCTTAGAAAAAAAAATGTTTAGAATAGATTATTAAATTATTGTAATTTTTACGACCCATGTCATGTACCCACAACATGTATTTGTTACTTATTACTAATACCTATGTTATTAGATATTCATTTTTTTTTGTTTATTAGATTTATTGATACTGATTTGATTTTATGACTGTTTTAGATGTTGCTACTGATAAAGACATTTCGATTGCTGAACAAGATGATCTCCAAGCCAAAGAAAAAGAGAAGAAACTTGGACACAGGCGAGTGGGTGTTGATGGAGAAATCACCTATAAAAAAATTCAAACTGGTCAAATTATGGGTTCCATACAACTGGGAATACAACATGCAGTAGGAGGCCTTGCTTCAAAGCCCGAACGTGATTTGCTCATGCAAGATTTTATGACCGTTGAAACGACTGTGTTTCCAAGTGATGGTACTAATCACACTCCAGCTCACCATTATCCAGAGTTTATTTTTAAGACATATGCTCCAATTGCATTCCGTTATTTTAGAGACTTATTTGGCATTCAGCCAGATGATTATCTTATATCGTTTTGTAACTCTCCACTTCGTGAACTGTCTAACCCAGGAGCTAGTGGATCAATATTTTACCTCACACGGGATGATGAATTTATCATGAAAACTGTACAGCATAAGGAAGGTGAATTTTTACAAAAACTACTTCCTGGATACTACATGAATTTGAATCAGAATCCAAGAACTCTATTGCCAAAATTTTTCGGTCTTTATTGTTATCAATGCAACTCAAAAAACATAAGATTAGTAGCTATGAACAATTTACTACCTTCTAACATAAAAATGCACCAAAAGTATGATCTGAAAGGTTCGACTTACAAAAGAAAAGCTTCCAAAGATGAAAGACAAAAGTCATCGCCTACATTTAAAGATTTAGACTTTAAAGAACATCATCCTGATGGTATTTTCTTGGAACCAGACACTCACTCAGCTCTTCTCAAAACTATGCAAAGAGATTGTCGAGTACTAGAAAGTTTTAAGATAATGGACTACAGTCTTTTAGTGGGCGTTCATAACGTTGACCTAGCTCAGAGAGAAAAAGAAGAACGACGAGTGGCACGGTTACGCAAAGCTGTGGAAACCGATGCAGATACTTTATCAGAAACGTCTACTTTAAGTCGAACGGCTGAAGCCAACCGGCAACGTTTGATGGCTCATTCAACAGCAATGGAAAGTATTCAAGCAGACACTGGAACTTCATCAGATGAAGATTGTGCTTCGCCTAGAGGTGGCATACCTGCAAGAAGTGGAAGTGGTGATAGCTTATTACTATTTGTTGGAATTATTGACATACTACAAAGTTATAGACTAAAGAAGAAACTAGAGCATACGTTCAAAGCCATCATACACGATGGAGACTCTGTTTCTGTACACAGACCTGATTTCTATGCCACTAGATTTTTGGACTTTATGACCAAGTATGTAAAATTAATATTTGTTTATTTATTCATTCAATAACTAAATTTTTTTTAAATTTTAGATCTGTGTTCAAGAAACTTTTGTGTCCTCTAAAACGTTCACCATCTAAGCGTCGTAGCATGTCGCGTACACGAACGCGTGATCAAACCGATGCGGAAGGTACATTTTCCACATGTTCAACACCACCTCCAGCATTTGAGGATGCTATTCGTCGTGACTTTGTATACGACAAACGTTCCAGCATGACTCGCATACGTCGTCCATCACCAGGATTGCGCATAGATGGCCCTTCTGGCTCGTCGCACGCCGGCGAGAGTAAGTCGTCTACATTGAGTGTGGGATCGGGCAGCACTACATCTGGCATCGGGGGTTCAGCAGGCAGACAATCTGTGGAAGCCACATGGACGGAAGGCACACCTAGCTACACGGAGTCTTCAAGCAGCGCCGACATGGCTTCAGATACCATACAAATGGCAATTCTGGGGGGTGACCTTAAATCATTAGAAATGACACGCTTATAAGTTATAGAATGTTACTTATAGTCTAATCGGAACAGATTTTATTGAATTTAAACCTTATAATAATTTATCTAGATTGAATTAAACCTGAATAGTCACTACCTATACCAAGATTTTATGATATATTACTAGTGTAGGATATCTTTCATTTGGATACATATTTTTATTACTAATTATAGTTCATACAACTTTTCTCTCATTGTGAGATGCACTTTGATAATTGCTTATCAGAATTAGAACAGTATTATTGTATTACTGCTCATTTGGCATATGCCACTAGATAGTATTGTGCAGACAAGCATTAATGTGATTTAAAAACTTGCCAATTTCGAACAAAGATCTGCTAAAATTATGTGATCCGATTGGACTGTCAAATCTGACAAATTGTTTTTATTTATTTTTTTAAAATTTGTATAGCTGCTGAGCCCCTTTTGTTGGATCTCTTAATAATAAGGCCAAACCCTAAAATATAATTATAAAAGACAATTTTAAACGCTTGTGAATAGCATGTTATTTAGCACCAGCACAAAAATCTCACGTTTCAACATTTAAAAAATTTAAAAGAAAAAATTGTTGTTTCATTTTTATTAGTTATTATTATTAATATAATGACTAAAAAAAAATCAATATTCTACATTTTAATATTGTTTATTATAGATGGTACCATTTTGGTTGAGAACCGCTTCCAGCGGATGAAATACAATGTGATGGCTCGTGTATTTAGGTTATCGCCAACTGAAAAATGACCTAATTTAGGTTTAAATGATAAATAATTATAAACAAATGTTATTTATTACTATTATTACTACTATTAATATAATTATTATTATTATTATTATTATTATTATAATTATTATTATAATTATTATTATTATTATTATTATCATAACTATTGATTACGCCTACCGCCTACGTAATAACATAAGTATACCTAAAAGAATAAACAATTTTCCATTGTGTTCGTATCAACCGCCTAAACGGATTTAGTAATACAGTATTCATAATTTTAAACAATTTTAGACTCATGTATGATCTTTTGAGAAGTAAATGTTTTCAAAAAAAATAAAAACTTAAAAAAAATTATCTTTAATTTTTATTTCCAGAATCTGAAAATTGTCTCCTGATGTTTACTAGACACTGTGTGATGAGAACATGTTCAAATAGTGTTTCAGCATCATTGGATGGAAATTCAATGATGATTATGATGTAATGATTACTATTGAGTTGAAATATTTTGCTGTAAGATATGGTTAGTCAATTTTATTATTGTTAACATATTATTTCCAGGATTAAAAGCCTGATGTTGTTGATCTCATTTTTTTAAATCTGATTTTTATTTATGAATTTATAATACATCTTTTTCATCAATATTGAACTAAATTTGAGAATTTTTTTTTTGTTGGATACAATGATTCAGGTTTCAGTTAAATTTAATGTTACTAAGTTTCAAAAATGATTTCCTTTTTGTTATTGCCTTTCTCCATTTTCATAATACATATAAATTCTGTTATTTTTAAACTATACACAGTGTAGCAAAATTATTTTTCCTATGTATTTATGAAGAATTAAATAATGTAATAATTATATAATAAATTTCACAATTATTGTGATAGAATAAAATTCAAATTTGAGCTACACCCAACCTAACCTCTGAGGTAAGTACAATATAAAAAGTATTTATTGACAACGCTTTTAGAAAAACTCCTTCAATATTATTTTGTTACATGAAAATAATTACACTTGCTATTATAAAGAAGAATATTCTTATTTAAAATGAATTAGTTAAATTTACCTATTTATTAAATTAATCTACTTTTTTTTTTATATAATTTTGTAGTAATCTTACAAATTTATAAGTATTATGAGTGGTTCTTTTATACTGTTTAAAGAGAAATAAGTATGATTTTTGTTGTAAATGTGTATTGGTTGTCAAAATTTTGTTGTTACTTATATTAAACTATTTGAATATTTGTAAATTTTAGCATTTTTTTAATCATTTGAACATAATATTTTGAACTAGTTGAATACCATCACTTATAAATTCACCACTATGAAGAATGAACTGTATTACCTTAGTTAGCATGTTGTTTATTTATTGGCATGAATAAATGTAATATGATTGAAAATCCTAATGTATTATTTTGATAAAAATAACTACAGTATATGCAATGAAAAATTAGTATAAAGCTTTGATTCAGTTTTTTTGTGCAATGTAATAGTATTTTCAATAAAAATCTACAAATATATAATAATAATGGTCATCATGTTTTGTCAGTTTGTCGACTGTTTGATCACACAATGCTAGTACATACCTTGTATAAACACATAAGGCATAGGTCAATAGATTGTTTTATTGTTAACTTACTTAATAAATTATTTTATCTACTGAATGTTAATTATTTAGTCTTTAGTTTCTAAAAAGCCATAAAAGAATTATTATTTATTATAAATTAATCCATTCTAAATATACCCAAATTTGTCAAAGAAAAATACTACAATTTAAATAATGCAAACAATTTAATATTTGTACCAATAATAATTGAATAATATTATAATAAATATACTAGTATATTGTACTTCTAATAATAATATATTACACATTTACTGCATGTAGTAGCTAATCTATTTCTCAAATTCACATTTCATATATTTGACGCCGTCTGCAGTCTTCTAATAAATTTTAAAATATTAATTGGTGTTTAAAATTTAAATACAGACATACAGTAATCATTAAACACTTAAACTAGTATTTTAAATGTGTCTAAATACTTTTTAAAAGTACTTTAATAGAATTAAATCTATTTTTGTATAAATTATCTTGTACTTGTATTCCATTAAAACATGGTGTAAAAGAAACAAAAATAAAAACATTGAGAAAACTTAGGCTTTCCTTTTTTTTACAGTAGGTAGGTATACTAACTGAACTGTAAGATACAATCAATTATAATTCACTTTATCATAATAAATATTAAATGTTAAAAGACAGTAGAATAGAACTCAGTATACGCAATTTTTGTTTTTCTAGTTTTTAACGTTTACTTTTTTTTAGATTCTGAGCGGAGCGATGAATGTATTGATTTTACAATGATGTGTTTTTTTAAAATTTTTTTTTTTTGTAATAGTGCTAATGCTTTAATTTTCAACTTCAGTAGCTTTTCTGGTTGGAAAGTGAATCTAGTTGGTACTTTGGTGGGTCAAAAGTAAAAATTGTCCAGTAGTTTTCAAAAGCGCCGTGAAAAACAACTGAAAAATTAAGAAAAAACGGGATTTTTTACGGAAACCCGATTTTTCACATAATCGATTTTGGTTTTTGCTGTAACTCTAAAACAAATGACCGTATATTCATGAAATTTTCATTGGTCATTTATATTAGCATTTTCTATATACGATAAAATTTTCAAAATATTTTGAATTGTTTTGAACTGTTTACGGACAAACTCAGTTTCCTACATTTTTAGGTTTTTTTTCTATGAATGTCAATTAAATTTTATTTGTTGGGTAAAAAAGCTTGAAATTTTAATACAAGGATCCTAATATACTGTTACAATGATATATGAAAAATATTAAAAATCTATAGACACGATTTTTTTTCATAAGCATTTAAAGTTCAAATTTTAGCAAAATACGTATAAATCACGAAAATGTACAAATTATTTTCAGTTAGAAATTCATAAAAAATTTTCATTTTAATTCTAAGGTTTGAAAGTTAAAATCATGATTCTTCGTAAGTTTGCCTAATTTTATCAACAAAAAAAATATCTAATACCAGAAAAATTAAATTTTTATGAGCTTTTGAAGTTCAAATTTTTACAACATTGGAAATTCATTAGATTTCTCATGTAGCGATTGTCTTATTTTGCTGTAGTTTGCTCAAATTTAATACAATCCATTACAGTAACCCACTTGTAACCTATTGTACAGCAGAGCAACATCCACTTACCCTCCCTTTTTTTCACAATTGAATGTGCTTAATTTAGTAGTTGATATAAATAACTATTAGCCTGGAAAGGTTTATGATTATATTTTAACAATATCACAAAATAAATAAATGTGATATTATATTAATTTTTTTATTGTTATAATTTTAGTTGTAGGTATGTCATTGAATCTTAAATGTTTTGTATAGGTAGTGTTTTTTACAAACAACTCAAGTGTATATTAATTAATATGCATTTGAAGTTTCATATTTAGCTCCAGAATATTGTAAAGATAAATAATTGATAAAGAAAAATAAAATAGTTTTTAAGTTTTTAAAAACAGTTTTGGCCAGTAAAATTGTCTTTTATACCACTGCCTGTTGGTGCGTTTGTAAATTGTATGGCGTGTAAATAAGATGCAACAAAAATGGTGGTACCAAATAACACTCTACCTCAGTCAAATATGATGTTCCTACGTTTGGATTTACTAATGGAACGAAGTTCATACATTTAATTACGAATGAATAATAATAATATATTATATAGGTACCTAGATGGGTACAATTTTGTAATTTCATTACAAGTTGATATTATATCCTCATACTCCGAAGTGTCGAACCGCGAATCAAAGTTGTTGAGGCGACATAAGAGAAACTAAAAACAACCTCCGAGTTTCAAGAAATATAATATATAGATATTTGATATACATTTTAATGAAATCTGTAAAGTAGTTTCTGAGATTATAGCATGGGATTATGCGAATGGGTCCATGGGCCTGTTCGAAATTAAGATGAGGGATATGAGAGATATAATATTGTACAAGATAAATAGGTATCAGAATGTTTCTAAAAGTATAACTATTTTAGTGGACTGGCAATATTTGGCGGACCGGTTTAAGTCTTATACGAAATATCCTGACCGGAAATCTAAACGAGACTAAGGGTAAGATCTCGCCAGCGGTAGTTAGATAGAACGAGGAAAGATTCCTGAGATATCGGACAACGGGAATGGTTAACTATTAATGAACAGGACCGAAATAGATGTCCTTGAACAACAGCGATTGGCTTACAGTTGAAAAATTGAAAAATTCAATTATATAAACTCAAAAAGTTAAAACAATACATTATTAGGTAGGCACGAGGTCCTATATTATTATAATATGTGTGTGTGTGTGCAGCCAAGTTTATCGCACTCGTGGTTCTGCAATTAGGTAGGTACCGCCTACATATAAGTGATTCTATTCTCGAGGGTTTGCAATTTTGCATTTTAAAGAGAGGCTTACGCAGAGATTTGTCGGGTCACACAAAACTATTATTTTTTTTTGTTTCAACATAATTACTGAATATTATAAACCTGTATTTTATTTTTCGTCAATACCACCCGAATGTGTAGTTTACATTTGACGGAGTATAAGACTGGGTAAATCCACTATCATTATTTAATTTTGTCACGGTTAACGCCATGCCGCGGATCATCTATAGTTATTTAATATACCTATATGGCTATATCTACTAGAACCATATGTATCTATAAGAAATCAAAGGCTTAAAGCGGATGTCCCATATGCAAAAGTCCACAGTTTTCGACCGATGTTCATAAAATGTTCATTCAATAGATTTAGCAAAATCTGTAGTGTCACAAGCCATAGCCTAGACTACTTTTTATTACCTTCTTTGTAGGGGTAACGGTTGGTTTCGAAGTTAATTATTTCCATAGTATTTCACTATTTGCTTTTCACTGGTTTGCTCAATATAACGCGGTCGGCGAATATCGTTTGTATAGTAGGCGTGTATTATTTTGTATGTTGGCGGTACCTACGTTCGTACTTTTTTATTCCGTGTAAACTCGATTTTTTTTAACCTAACCTTATTATAAAAAATAAATTGCAGTGTAACTAACCTGAATGAAAATGAAAGTACAGTAAATACAGTAAATATTATTTCAGTTTTATAGTAGGGTTTGGTGAAAAAATCTTATCATAATAATATATTATGAAAAATTACTATAGGTATGTATTTTGTAAACATTTTCGACGAAAGGGTAAAACCCTTTTTTAATGTGCATTCCCCCTGTAATTTTAAAACACAGTAAATATTTTGTTTAAGTGACGAATTTGTGGACAAAAATTGTGATTCTCCGTGTAAAATGTAATACGGTTAATATTTTTGTGTGACTCTCAAATAGGTGGACAACGACTAAGTATGATCTCCTGTTGTTGTGTAATTCGGTAAAATTGATGTCCTCTGAGCGGAGCATTCCTACTTGGACATGGTTTAATTACCGTCGTGAAAAAAACCAACGTATACTACGAGGATACAAATATATATTACAATCGAACTTCTTCTTGAAGTCAAATTTGTAGATGGCCAGCATTTTAGGCAATATTATTGTTTTATTTTTTTAGTAAATCATTTTAAAATTTATTAATCTTAATTGCTCAATATTTTACGCTAAATGATGTCCAATGGCCAATGGGTCACATTATTATATATGTAAACGTAGAGATTACTTATTTAAACTATATTAAGTATTGTTACACTATTAAGTATACTTATTATTCACCAATACTGGCTACCGTTATCTTATATAATTAATAATTATAATTTATATACTATGTAATATATTGTATAATAGCCATTAGGTAGTGTTAATTAGAATTGGTTTGTCAATACGATTTATTGAGTAATGAACAACAGAAGTCAGGAACTTCATAATATTATAAATTAGCACACCAAACACAGTTAACGTCGTAGCAAATGTTTAATATTATGTGTTTTAAACAAGTGTAAGCATACCTACATACATTATTTTAGTATGAATCTTGAATGTACTGTGATAATCGATATTTATCTACTTGTTAAGACGGCTTGGAGATTTTTTTACAGAAAACTCACCATAAATTAATCAAATAATTAAAGATAGGTACCTAAATTCAACATTTGAAAGTTGAAAACACTTAAATTTTAATACACTTGAAATAATTTGTATGCATTGTACCTACACATCGTTTTTGCGCTTATTTAGTCCTCGACCCGAGTGTAGCTTAGGCCCTCGATACAGTAGTGTAATCGCAACCTCATACATATTTTACGAAGGAATAAATAACATTATATATGTATATATTACACAGCACACATACGCACAAAATAAACACATACACAATCTGACGCTATTAGTGAAACAATAAAAAAATAACACTCGTTCGCAACTTGTTATCGTAACAAATGTACCTACGTACGTACTTATGTAAGTAGGTGGGTACCTATGCATATACATTGTACAGTCATTACTTATTATATATCCGTGTCCGTGCATAATATATTTTATTATTGTACGGCTATATAGTACCTATACCTATCCAAACGTGCTTATCGAAGAAACTGAAATTTTAAACGGCATGGCTATCTGCATTGTAATATATAGGTATACACTGATTGCGCTAATCAAAGGTTATTATAAATAATAATTTATTTTTCACACACGCACTAGGTATATAGGCACTACCGGTGTTTTAGTCGTCGTCATCGTCACGCGTTCAGGCCGCAGTTAACGTTTGGTACTTGAGTGTCGCTGAATACACGTCTTATACATATTATACTGCGAACATGTTGAAAATCGGGTTTTTCGGTGCCGGCAAAATGGCTCAGGCGCTGGCCAAAGGTTTTTTGACGGCTGGTGAGTTTCGGAAAACCGGGAGTTTTTTTTCGATGGTTATATTTATTTTTCGTACTCTCTCCCCGTGTGTTTATAAATATGTGTAATATTTTGTGTGTTGTGATATTTTTTTACACAGGTCTCGTCAAAGGGGAAAACATCACAGCCAGCTGCGCTCCACAAGACACGCAATGCGTCGAAGCTTTCGAGGTGAGTCAAACGAGATTCGCCGGAATTCGGTATACTTATACTTATAGGTATCCGTAAGTCAAATATTAATACTAATCACGGTACCGGTCGAATTCGACATTGATCGATGACAGGGATTCGGATCGAAAGTGACTTTCGACAACCGGACGGTGGCCGAAAACTCCGACGTCCTACTGCTCGCCGTTAAACCGTCCGTGGTCAAGACGGTATTGGACCAGATCCGTCCGAATTTCACGTCTAGCAGACACCTGTTGCTGTCCGTCGCCATGGGCGTCACTGTAAACCAGTTGGAAAATGTGAGTATTATTCCTTATTGTTTTACTTTTAATTATCGCGTTCCCCGGGAGTGACGAAATTCCGATCACACCGCGGTCATAATATATGGGTTATATACTATTATTATATATCTATGTG
>PVMI01056137.1:0-12689 GCA_008528875.1 Aulacorthum solani | reverse complement strand
ATTCCATATCACAGACATTGACCCAGAACATCATATATTCATACTATCTCAACTTATCGATCAATCAATAATTTGATTAATTGATTAGTTGGAAATTCAATTATCTGACATTTATTGCATTCTACAAAAACTGTAAAATAATTGATGAAATAAAATAATCAAGAGGTCCTATTTCACTTCTCCAAGTGCCAAAAATCATTGTACTTTGGAATTATTAAAAGAAAATCAAGTTATGAATGAGTAAATCTATCAAATAGACATTTTTGTATAATATACACTAGGATTTCATCAGCCATTTAATATGGTATGGAAATCGTTCAGAATTTAATGAAACAAAAGTTAATAATCATAACATTATTTTTTTTATGGATTTTTGTTAAAATACAGCCAAAATAAAATAAATATTTTAATGATACGTAAAACATATTAACTTCAATAATCTAAGTGATATTATAAGTCCATGGGAAAAATAATTTTAATCCACATCAGACCCAAAAAGGAACAAAATAATGTTAAATTTATGAACAGAAAAGGCTTTCAAACATGTTATCAATTTGATTTATAAATTTATTATCACATGTAAATACTCATTTAAGTGATAGTAAAGGCAAAAAATATAATTATCAGTTTTATATAAAAATAAACTTATGAGGTAGTTTTAAAGTACATATAAATAACATGGTAAACATTTATAACAATAATTTACATAATTAATTATAACATATAAATACAAGAAAATATATTCATCATATAAATATAAAGATTATTAGCATAACAAATATAATCAATTACGGTCTTGTTACATGTATTAATTAATTGAATATGAGCTATTAATTTATTATATTGTAAATCGAGATATTTTTAGGAATATTTTGTTTTAACTATTAATTACTAAACTTAAATATTTTCAATTGTTTGTGATTATTATAATTTACAGGTGTTGAAAAAATGTGATGTAGATATTTCAATAATATATATTAAGAATGATTATCGTTCTAATTAAATTACATATTTTTCATCAAATCAATTAAAATATTAATTAATGCTGTATTATAGAAATATTCGTTCATCATTAAAAGGTAACAAAATTAAATAGCTATAAGTAGAAAAAAAAATAATAATTGTAAAATAAATAGAATAACAGTTCGTTTTATATAGTATATAATTAGATCTGTATGGAATATCAAAAATATGCAATATATTCAGTGATAACTGATTTTCTAGTGCAAAAATATTTAAAAAACTATAGTTAATTTAGATATTTACGACATTTTCTTGAAAGACAATGGCACGTGATTTTATCTTCCTCCAATGGGAATTTATAGTCGTATGTAAGTTCTTCGCCTTGCAGTAGTTTTCTTTTAGCCAAAATCATTATATGCTTTTTGCCATGGATTGTTTCAATTTTTGAATGACAATTGGGCTGTTTGATGAAAACATTTAATTAGATCATCAAATTACAAAACTTTAAGTTCATTGCGTTTTAGATATAACACATCATTTAAGAAAATAATGATATATTTACCTCACATGAGTGATTAATAAATCTAGAAGAATTTCCATTCATAGTTGCATCTACAACAATATCTTGATCGATCCTGAACATGTAACAATCAATACCTTTTTTATTATAAAGCCTCTCACGCACATCACTCACTTCTGATCGAATAACCTGCAAACATTTTTTAAAAAAATTGACAAACGACAAATAAAAAATAAGCTTCAGTATCAACAAACAACACTCACCTCTCCTGTATATTCTATGACATACTCCCCTTGTTCAATGTCCCTCAAACAAAACAATCCACGCCCATGAATATCCGATCGATATACACCAATAGTACTAGTCAATGCTTTGTTCATGTTTCTGTACTTCATTTCATTGGGCAAAGAATTAGCACGGCGACCACCAAAGTCTTCATTATTTGCCAACAACTTTGGAGGTTTTCTGTGTCTGGAAGCTAACCAGCTGAACATATCATACCTATTTTTTCTAACCACTATTCCTGTACGTGCACACCCTGAATGGTTTTCAGTAGTAGAGCCAACAACATCAGCGCCTTTATGGTATACTGGTTTGTATTTAACAAATTCTTTGGCACCCGAAAGTTGTTCTAGGAGGTACTTTAAAAAATTATTGCTAAGGCCTAAAGATCGAATTGCTGCTGTTATATCACTTGCATATGGATTGCTTGATGACAATTGGGGCATTTTACGTTCATTCCTTGATACTTGAACGGCATCAAAAAGTTTTGACCAAATTTCAACAAGAGAACGATCTTTACAGAAGACACCATCAGCAGAACTCATTTCAAACATTAGGTGAGGTACTGACTGCTCACGTTCTGCTGTAGATGAAGACCATTGACGCCCTGGATATGTTTTATGGTGGACAGTTTGTGTTTTTATTTGAGATGAGTTTTCTTGAATACTGGAAGCAATTTCTTTATTTGATGCAACTCTTTTACTTTTATCGTTATTAACACTGTGGGAATTCGACAAAATACTTTCATAAATGTTGGAAGATGAATTTGTTACCATTTGTGATTTATCATTTCCAAAATGATTAGGTGATACTATTTCTACTTCCATAGGTTCATAATTTATCAAAGATTTGTCCACTCCCATTAAAGTACTTGATTGCTTATCTGAATTTAATGATGGTGATGTGTTGAAGTCTGCAACTAATGTAGATGAATATGTTTCTTTAGAAAAGTTTGATATTTTTTCTACATTGCATACAGGTGATTGTGTTTGTTCCTCCAATTGTTGCATAGCTGATGGTTTTTCTATTTCAATTAAAGATGATGGATTTTGCGAGTTGATGGGAATATGTACACCAAATAGTAATTGAGGGATTGATGAATTATCTAATTTTTGTAGATCTAGAGATTGAGTATATCCCTCTTTTAAAAATGAAGGATTCATTTTTTCTAATTTTTTGGAACTAACTTCTTTTGTTATCTTTTGAGAAGGCAATACTTTTAATGTTTTTACTGCAGAATTTAATGGTTTGAGTTTGGTTTTCAGAGATGAAGAAGAAGCACTATCTAATTTCAATGCACATGGTGTAACATTTGACATAGCTTTAGGTGGTGATGAATAACCTAATTTTATTGGAGAGGACTCTATGAATTCTGTATGTATTGAAATGGGCATCACTGTATTTATATCAGTTGTTGAAGGTTTTACAATTTCAGTATTATTTACAGGAGTTGCTATCTTAAATGAATGTGGTAGTTCAACACTTTTTGGAAGAATTTTCTTTTCTTCAATTCTTCTGGGTGAAATTTTCTGTTCTTCACTTCTTTTTGAAGGATATGTTTTCATAGTTGGCCTCTTCCATGGCTCTGGATTTACATTTCTCATGATATTCATAACACCAAAAGCCTGATTTTCCACAGATTGCACTAAGCTATTAGGTATATTTTCTTTGGTATCGTAACACTCAGTTAATCGCAACTTGCGGTTAGAGTAGACTTTAGGCTGAGTACACACCACTTTACGTTCAGTTTTTATCTCAGACGTTATATTATATGACCACTCGTTTGAAATGGTTGGCTCTGTATTAATAATATAATACTGATTTGAAATTGGTTCTACGGGTTTAGCCGGTTGGTAAATTTGAGGAGATTGTGTAAAAGTATAATTTGAAGCCATAGTAGTGTATTGATCCAATCCAACTATCATAGGTTGTGAACTAAATAGTAAATTGTTACTCTGAGAGACATACACGTCCAATGGAGGACTATTTAGAACTACTGTAGTGGGATCAACAACTGATGGTTGTACTATTACAGTTGGCGGAGTTTGATATTGAAAACACGGCATGACGGATTGTGTTGGAGTATTATTTATTGCAATGTACTGAACATCAGACATGGAAGGTTGAACAAATGAAGTGTGAATGGGTTGAAGTAAGACAGTGTGAGGCGGCTCCTCTTCTTGTTGCTGATGAAGTTCAGATTCTATCTGGGTGGTAGGAATATAATTTTGTTGAAGCACAATATTATGATCTTCTACTCGTACAACTACTTCATCTACAATTGGCAAACAATCATCTTCGATAATCTTGTCAGATTTGTCATCATCGCTAGATTCACTGTCACTATCTATCTCATAATCAAAGTTACAATTTACCAAATGTCTTTCATAACTCACACTAGTCCTATACGTCCGATGACATCTATTACATTTAACTGGTTGGTCATTTGTGCAATCATCAATGACATCAGTCAAACTGTCAAGTTGATATAATTCAAACTCAGATTCACAGTCACTTGAATCATACAGCCCATCAAATTGAGGAATTGGTTTCGGTTTTAATCCGTAACTATTTGAAAATATTTCCATTCTACAAGTTTCATCAATTGTGGATTCAAATTCAGAGTCTGTATCATAGTTGGGATAAGCAAAACAATCAATACTACTATCCATTTTACAACGTTTAGCTTGAAAAGTGGAGTCAATTGGACATTTTCTTTTTAAAGCTTCATAACACTTTTGTAAGTTATCCACCTGAATGGATGTAAACAAATTAATATCTAAATCTTGTTTACAATCATCGTTTTTGGTAAGATCAATTTCATTTACTTGTTTGTTGTGATCAATAGTGTAATTAAGCCTGTCAAATTTTAACTTTTCTACATAATTTTCCATCTTGGTTGTCCAATTGTACTGTATTAATTTCCAAGGTTCTTTTGTTGACCAATAGTATCGTTTGGCTTTAAAATTAATAGGCAAAATAGATTCATCACTGTCCGATAGAAATGGATGTAAATGTCCAATACAACTAATATATAATGAACCAATTAAGACATGAATCTCTGAGCTTTCTTTACGCTTTTGTTTTATATCTTCCTGTTCTATGTATATTAGTCTTTCCAACGTAAAATCTTTAACGCTACAACGAGTATCAGATGCGTGGTTATTACAGTAGACAGTTTTATTCTCGTTAAAAACACAAAAAACTTTTCTAGCACATTGAAAATGATATGTCTTCACACAATTTCGATAGCAACATCCAACACTTGCGCCTTTTTCGTTGCAAACTACACACCGAACAAGTTTACCTCTAGAAAGAGCTAATTGAACGTTTTGTAATGATCCATCAATTTCTTCAAAGACTTCAGAAGACCATAAAGCACAATTAGCATGGGCCCATATATTTTCACCACAATAAAGAAGTCTCCCTTCTCTCATTGGAATGCCTTCACCCAATTTCTTGCAAAATTGACATACTCTAGTATCTTTTATTTTTGGAGTCAAATAATAATTATTTTCATCATTACCAATAATATCCTGTAGAGCTTTTATATCAGAATTAAGTAAATTAAATGAAAATTTTGGGATGAACTTAGGTGGGCTTATGATTGGTAACGTGTTTGATGAATAGGAACTTTTACGAGGAGAGTTCTTTTCAAAATCAGAGCTGAACCAAGGAAAAACTTCAGTAACGATTTTCTTATATTCTAACCGAAGTTCTGGCACATTAAATTTATCAATAGTACTTAACATGTCATCGTTAAATTGACAAAGGGATTCATATTCATTGTTATTTACTTTCTGTTTTATTGTGACTAGTGTTGGAGTACCTTTGGACCATCCTTCCAATCCATGACAAACACATTGCTTAGGAATTTCATCAGTAGTTTTAACTGTATCAACATTAGGTCCATCAAGTGATGGAAATTTTGGTATGACCAATTTTTTACAAACACAACCTGGTGATTGCTTTTGAGGACTCCATTTAATAAGATCACATGTTTTTTTATTTTTTCCCAGAATTAGTAGAACATTCATAAAACCGCTCTTTAATGCTTCATCAACATAAACTCGCCATGGAATGGTGCCATCAGTAGTACAATTTCTATAAATACAATTTTATATTAAAATGATAACAAAATACAATTTATACATACATTTTAACTAAAAATATATATTATAATTTATAAAACTTACTTGCAAACATACTCTATAACTTCAGGTAATGTACTCAAAACTTCATATTTCTCATTTGATAAGCCTTCACATTTAGAATGAACCCAATGTTTGCAAGTTGCACATTCCATCATCTACAATAAAAATATTATTTTGATTATCATTCAAAATTAATAATCAGGTGTAGCTTACTTTTGTTTCATAATCATCAGTCTCGTAACATTTTTGACATAATGGACAATAATTACCACGTTGTCTTAATTGAAAGCACACCGAACACAGTGCTAAATTGCCAACAAAGTAATCAACTCGAGGTACATGACAACTCTTGCATTTTCTACAAGGTGGACAAGCCTACAAAAAATTATTCATGAAAATATATAACTAAACAAAATTAAACAAATAATAAAAATATTTGTAAAATCTATATTACCCATGGCCTGTTTCGATCATTATCAATTTTGTCAACAAGGCAATGATCATGATAGGAATCCTTACATCGTTGACAAGTTAATTTTGGTCGTTTTGTACCTCTACTTTGACAACCTTTACAAACCTGTAAAAAATCTTAATTTAGATTAAATAATAATAAAACATAGAAAGATCCTAGTTGATCTGTTGTTAGTAGGTACTAGGTGTAGACCATTTAAATCATGACAAAATAGACAAGTATTATCACAGTTGTAATAGTTATTTTCAGTATGTGCATCTCCTTTACATCTGGCTCATGTCATAGTTTTCAACCACTAATGATGGGTTGATTTTTGTTTATGTTATATAATATGTATGTACATGACTGACAGCTAATAAGAAACGTAGAACTTACTACATTATAGGTAAAGTAAAGATCGGGGAATGCATATCAAAAAAAATATGCAGATACCTATCTATTTTGTCAAGGTTTACATTGTCATTGATTAGATCACTGAAATAGTTGAGTTAATTTGAATTTAATCACAAAACATATATGTGAGTATACTTTATGTATCAGAATCTATTTTAAGAATATTTTCCAATATATTTATATTACTATAGATAATTTGTTTTTATATTAGCAATACAATTATAAAAAAAATTGTATCAGCATTTATTGAAAAAAGAACTAACCTAACACCAATATTACTAACTAGACAAAATTATATAAGTATTAAAAACCACTTTTGCATTCTAAAATTGAAGCACTGCCCCAACAAAATACTAATAAATAAACATACATTTTAATGAAACCGATACAACTAAAATATATTTCATTGATTAAATGATTTTAAAATTAAAGTTTAAAAGTATCTAGCCATGAAATTTTAAGCTTTTAGGTACTTAGATAAATATTTAACATACAACAAACAAAAATAAACTTTAATTTTATAATANNTAATAAAATAATTTATTAATAATTATGACTTCACTTTACCTTACATTTTGGACATGTCCAACTAATTTTTGACCATTCACTTTCATGTGATGAAATTCCAACACCAACTCCATCAACACAAAACTTGTGATAAGGTTCACAACAAGAAATGCAGTGAATCAACTAAAATCAACCATTGTGATGAACTATTTTTCCCAAATATGAAAATATGCTATATCCATTTATTTTACTTTTTCCATTCCAGCACTTCCACACAAGAAACATACTGCTCGTCGAGGTATTGATAGTGGCTCAGTTCCCACAATAGCAAACCCATTTTCTGCAATTCTATCTGGGTCATAACTTTCTCGAAAATTCAAATCAACAGTATTGTCATCTTCAGTGTTATCTATGTTTGCATTTAGATGATCTTGCATCATTAGATCTTGAAGTGTTCTCTAAAAAATTAAAACCATAGGTATAAAATATTTTTTCATAAAAAAAATTAATAACTAGTAGTAATTATTTAGGATTATTCACATTTGGTTGAATAGATAAATAAAAATCTTGTTCATTATCAATAGGTATTGGCATTTTTGAACATTTTAAAGTACTAGATGATTCCGGAACATTGGTAACTTCCATAACACTAAAATTTAAGTCTCAATTAATAAAATCATTTTGTATATTTTGTTTAAATTTTACCTGGTCATACTTTCATCAGTTTTAGTATGATGGGATGAATTTATTGTATCCACTGGTAACACTAATTATAAATAAACATAATTATTAAGTTTTACATTGCAAATACACTGTTTAAATGCATAAAATTATGAAAATGTAAATAAGCCAAGTTGCATAAATATAAATATTTTAACATAACCAATAATTATTGTATTTAATATTTACATAATTAGTTTAATATTAATTAAGCATTTAAATACATATATTGGTTACCATCAACATCTAGAGAATTTTCTAAAACATTTCCAAAGGTAGCAAGGGTTTGTCCCAAAACAGACTCAGCAGTGCGACACACATGTTTAATTCTGGGTCCTTTTGTGTTAAAATATTTGCATTCTTTATTGAAATACAAAAATAATAAATACATAAATGATAAACAGTTTCTTAACACATNNCATATAATTCATATGTTGTGTGCCCCTAAAAGTGGCCACATTCATATTTCAAATTACCATATACTATGGATGGCTATCTTGTCTATGTAAACAATAAAGATGCATACATAAGCAACTAGTCTCTGTATTATATGCATAATGTGTGAGTGCGTAAGGCAAACCTACTCATATTTAGTTGTTGGTCGCTGATCAATTTATATTTAAATACATAATTTCAAATAGATAAATATTTCACAGTGTATTCATCTAATACAGAGACTTATAAATTGTCAATATGTACTGAAAATTATTGGTACATGAGTCCGCCCATAGTATTTGACATAAAATTTATACGCACCAGAGTGATGAAAAATCGACTGTTTTTAGTAGTTAATAATCATAATATACTAAATAACAGACCAAATATTTTAACTGTTTGACAGAAGGAGTTTATTTTAGGTAACATTTAAAAATATATGCGCTATGACAACATAATGCTTGTCAATATCTAGAAACTTCTGACATCGGCATTGAACATGTTAAGGACTAATTTTAAGCATACCTTTAGTTTCTAATATGTTGGATGCTGCAGCATTTATTGAACGTACTGATGCAACTCGTTTATTGTAATTTGGTTGAACATCTCTACAAACTTCTACTTTTTTAAATTTTTTTTTCTTTATTTTATTATTGTTTAGTTTTTCTTCAAGCTTTGGTTTTTTTCTACTACATCCTTTTTTTGTATTATACTCTATATCTGAATCAGACTTATCAGAAAATTCATCAATATCATTTTCACTACTATACAACTCATCATTGCTTTCATCACTGTCTTCATCTATAAGAAACAGTCGTATACATACATTATTTGATACACAATATATTTATATATATATATACATCAATTTTTTTGTTATTACCTCGTAAGGCACTAATGATCTCTTTGTGAAGTTTGTAATCGCCTATAATCTTTTTTTGAAGATTATTTTCTATATTTATGGTCCATGGATCTGGTTTTTTCAAGACCCACATAAGTACTGGAGCTATTTCTCTTGGAAGAGTATCTAATAACCGTTGAACAGTTGTTTCTGGTAACTTTAATCGCTTCAGACACATTTGAAGCCAACAAGCTTTACATCGAGAATCAGTAGATACAATTCTTGTCACACCGTTTTGGGATTTAAGCCCAATTGGAATACGGCACTGTCCTATACCTAAATCAAAAATACATTTCAATAAAAAAATGTTTATTGAAAATAAATAACAAATTCACCTCTATCATTATTACAGCGATTGATAGAATTTTGATTTTCAATTGACTTAGCTATAAACTTTCTGCACGAATCACAACTGTATGCTCCGTATTTTTTGGTCTTTGCAATTGACTTATAAAAACGAATAACACCACAAATACCACATTGTACTTCACCACTAGTTTGGTTAATATTCAATGGACCTAAAAACATTCAGAGATTACAAACTTCAAATAAAATATGAATTAATATTAACTATTGAAAGAAAGTAATAATTACCCCCTTTGCATGATTTTGCAAAAGTATAGTTTAGATTGTCATCCAAACAGGACACAACTGAAGATAAAGTGGTATTTTTACTCGTAGTATTAGTAGGTTCACATTTTGTGTTTTCATCTTTTTTATCTTTTGGAAAATCCATTTCACTTATAATAGTAGGTTGAACCTACAACATAATGATTTATATAATACTATTTACTATGGCATCTAAATATCATTGCAATAAAAGAAATGTTGAAATATAAATTACACAAATAATTTTAATTCAGACAAAAAAATCCAAATATTATAATTTAATTTAAAAGATAAAATTTGAATTCAATAAATGAATACACTTAACGATACCTAGTGTATTAAAATAAGTTAACTATGGCTTTTAAATTAATCTAGAATTAATGTTTTAGTATTTGTATAATGTGCAAAAAAACTATGATACACACATTTAAGTATAAATTATGAATAACTGAATATTAGGTGGTGAAAATTATATTCAAAATAAAAATATCTAGTTATTTCTTTGTTTTAATTAAAATGATTTGCAGTCTTGACAACAAAATTGTGAAGATGGTTAAAAGAACACTAAAAAAAAACTGGTTATACATCTCAAACAAAAGTCAGCGTTTTGCAAGATTTTATAAAACAGTAAAAGTATGATCAGCGATTCTTAAAAATTATAAATATAAAATCCCAGCTAAGGCACAAAAACAAACGAATATTTACCACAACAGAGTCAGTGCTGTACTTGCTTTTTTGATCGTACGGCTCGGCATTTCGATCACAAGGCTCTCTCGTCCTCAGCTTTTCGGCAATTTCGTCGCAATCACTATTGCTGAAACCAATGAACTCCTGTTGCTGGAGTCCACAATATGACAAGAGTTATTACAATAATATGGCGATTATAATAATAATAATAATAATAAGCGATCGCGTTATCACCGAGGAACAGATAATAAGAAATCCTTTCTCCGCCAGCGGGAATAGCGGGACACGCGCGAATGTGATAAGGAACGGGCGGGGGTGCAGTCACAGATAAAAAAAACATTAAAAAAAACATCAAAATCCGATAGGCCCGGAGATGGACTACCGCACTCTATTTTGGTCTTGGATTGTTTTCCTACCGCCGTCCCACTGTTTACCGTTGTTCTACGTACCTCTTCGTCCTTTTCAAATGTCGTCCGGAACACGTTGAGCGCGATGGATATCAGCCGGGCTTTCTTAGCCTCGACGTCCACGAAATCGGACACGCCGACCCGGATCATGGAGCGCTGACACCGGGCCTTTGGCGGTTTTCCGAGAAACCTGGACTTTCCCATGTTATCGGGGCATTACTATAGCTCCGACTGAGGCGGCCGCCGTTAAGTATCGCCCGTCGCGCGATCCACCTTGAGTTTATAAATTCTTCCTGGGCGGCGCAGAGATGGGAAGAGAGCGATGGCGAACGTAAAAAAAAAAAAATACAAATGCAATACTTTTTCGCGATTGGCGCGGGCACGATTTCAATAATAATGTGAGCAGTTACCGCTGCCGCTGCGAGCACACCATTGCGACGATCGCAGAGGAGCCCGCCCGATCTACTCGAAAGTCCGAAAAAAACCGAACCGCGACCTACGACGCACCGCGAGCGCGATAACCGTGTAGCTGTGAAGACATGAAGTACGATTGATGTCAATTGTAATATTGTATGAATTATTTGCGGCGCACACGCACACTCGCGTAGTCACGTTACTCACGTACCGTACAATCGCAGTAGGGCACGGGCACACGGAGCGAGCGCGGTAAAACGAAAAATGACGGCGGCGCCTCGCCTAGACACTAGACAGCAGACAGTCGACATACGCGCGGCGTTTTGACGTCACGTGCGCGCGCGGCGCCGGGCTTGCGCGGTTCGGCGATGGAGGGAGGACATTGCGCGCGCAAATTCGAGACGGACGCCGATCGGAACCACACCTGTGGGGCGTAGGGTGAATAGGGTGATAGACGGTTGAGCCGCCGCGGAGTGTTAACGAGAGGGAAATCGTTTAAACATCAAACGTTGCGCTCGGTGCCCACTGCCCCCCCGTCGACCGGAACGCGGGAAAATCCCGCGTCTCGCCAGACCTACCTTCACGACGAACAGCTGTTGTAACGCCGCGGTAGAACCCCTCCCCCCACCACTATTTCTCTCAATCGCGAGCACGGCCAGTGACGCCGATTTTTCCCGAATCGTAATTCCGACAATTATTGTTTTATGTGTGTGGTGGTCATGGACAGGGCCGCAGTGCGACTATTCTACAGCACAGTGAGCCGCGGAATGCGGTTATGTGACGAAAAAATATATGTTCAAATCAAATCGATCCTGCAAGGGCTTACTAGTTAAACCTAGTAACCTCGTAGAATATAATATTATTATTCTGTTCGATTTCAGATATTATGTAATTAAAATAATATAATATTATGCTATTAATATTGAATCAATACTAATTTACCGAGTATTCGGCACTTGGCAGTATTATCACAAAAGTAAACGCAAAATACATTGGCGTACGGCGGCGAGGGTCGGTGCAGCCGTAGTGGTAGTAATAACACATTGGAATTCAAAATAAAAACAAATAATCATACATTTTCTATTGTGAGTAATAAAGTGTACTAATATACTACTAGTATTTATAAAATTATTTTCGTTGCTTCAGCCTCATATAATATGTAAATATGTAATACTCCTATAATCTATATGTATATTATTGCGGCTCGATTTTCTATGGTTGTTGA
>PVMI01056133.1:0-11391 GCA_008528875.1 Aulacorthum solani | reverse complement strand
CTTATATTTCTTTTAAACATATTTTCCCGCTCATAACATTTCGCTTAGGATTGTGCAGTGGGTGCGCACTAGAAAACTGTATGATCAAAGGGTTTCGAGAATCAAAATGTGGCGAGAAATAATATATAATTTCAATCTAAAATTGTACAAAAAAAAAACATATTTATATACGACGTGTTATTAGTGCGTTTGGAGATTTCCGTTTTTGTCCGAGTGCGGCTTATTTGATTTCAACTGCTGTCGAGATATGCATACTACGCATTTTTTTCCATTTTTTTCGTGGTTCGTTATCGTTTGTTTTTGAATTTGAACAAATATCGCCCTGTGCCGCTTTACATTTTCGACGGACCGCTGAAAAACGTCGTGACAATAGCGGGATACATCCGCTCCGCTAACAACCAAAACGACATTTGCTGCTACGACTATTGCCGTTATGACAATATTCTATTATACACGTTGACTTTTTTTAGCGGTGTACAAACCGCTGGAATATTATAATATGGGACACCTCGACCATCGTGGAAAGGGCTGATCCGCCACTGGACTGTATCTCATATAATAATAATAATAATACATTTATACTGCACACAGCGACTCGACCTGAAGTGCGCTTGGAATACTAAGAGAAAATCCAATGGAAAGCTCGCTCACGTATATATACCTACATCCACGGGGGCTTAAAATCCCCGAGGGACAGTGACGCTCGCGCGGAAGAGGTCGCTCGCAGACATCGTAATAACAATAATAATAATTATTATTATTATAATATCCGCAATTGGATATCTCGCATGTCGTGTATACATGTATATATATATCGTAATAAATCCGGCGGTAATAAAACAACAAAGTTTTTGCCGCCGCGTGTTTATTTTGCCCATATAATATATATACTGCACCCCGCACTCCGTTCGACCTTTATTTACATTATTGTTTCCGTGCGTATACCATCTCTCTGTGTGTGCGGTATAATATTATACCTCTAACCTTCTTCGCAACGGGCTGACGCCAAACGGCACGCGTATATACATATTGTAGCGGCGGCGTTTCGGCGCATAAATATCCATCTTTTATTAACGGAAACCACTTCCGGTGGCGGTACCCCCTCCCCGTACCCCCTCTGTTCACCAGGTCCCACCTCATAATAATATAACCGTGTGTTTTATATAAAACATTATACGTTTTAATCTGCATTTATTTCGCGGTGTTTTCGTTCCGCGCGAATAATAAACCTATATTCTCCACCACCTCTCTTGGCCATGCAAGCGGCCCTGCTCTTCCTCTGCGACGTTTTGAATATTATAATTTACATTAATAATAGTAATAATTATAATAATAAAATTGTGTATATACCTACTATACAATATAATATGTACTATATATACACGACACTTGGTGTCGGCGGCGCAACGGTTAGAAATATTATTATTATATCGTATCATTATTATGATTGTCGTTGCCTGTTGGTTTTGTTGTTGTGTGGTCGTCGCTCGCGACGATGATGAATGGTGACGAGTAATAATATTTATTACGTCGTATACAATAATATTATAATCTCGAAGCGAGGTGAGAGAGACGGTAGTTTTTGTTGTTCGCCACCACCGCCGGGCGTCGAATTAATATTATATAATATCACGAACGAACGGAATCATCATCATCGCATCGCGTTTCGTATAGTCAGTTTTCCACCGAAAAATTTTCCGGATATTTATATATATACATACACGACAGTCGTACCGTTGCCGTATGACAGGGAATTATTATATTATATTACCCTTTTTTCACGAGCGCTCTCGTTCGTCGACTCCTCGTCACCGGAGCCACCGCCTCCTCTACTACCGACGTCGGTGTCGTCGTCGTCGTCGTCGTGATTAATAACGCGCACCTTTTCCGACAATTAATCGCCGCCCCCACCAACCCCTTTTAACAACCACCACCGTCGCCATTCAACGCGCAGCTCTCTTTCTATCTCTCTCTCTCTCTCTCCTCGAGAGTCTGTGGGTTCGAGACTAGAGAGATCCATCGTCATCGCATCGAGGAGTCACTTCGCGCTCATTCTTTTCACCTCGGCGGCTGCCGTGACGGTCGGGTCAGTGACGATGACGAGACGACGACGACGACGTTTCCTGCGAGTCCCACGTCCCGCCGAAAGAAGGGTGCGGCGGCGGCAACGGTATATTATTATTATACTCGCGCATGAATCATCGCCCCGTCCCCCGCCCGCACTTCTCGCTCGGCCCGCCGCCGACCCTTCTCGCGACACCGGCATAATTTTGTTTTACGGTTGACAAAACGATTAATCGTTTATATAGACACACACGCGCACGCATGCAAAACGGTGGGAGGGGACGGACAACAGTATAATATATACATACGTATATTATAATATATTATTATTATTATTATTATTATATCGTATACGATTAGCGGACGTCGAGGAGACCCTCCGAAAATAGGAAGGGTTATTGGCCGCGGTCGTATTTTTTTAAGTTCACCGTCGCCACGGACATTATGTTTTAATATATAGGTGCGCGCGTTTTATAATACATATAGCAGTATATATATATAGCTAGGGTACGTTAACGAGAAGTAAATTCGATGCAGGAGGGTTGCGATTTTTGAGCTTTTTCGTATATAGGTATAGAATTCTACATTATATCGATAATAATATATTATAAATTATAATATTTATATAATTGATACGTGCTCTCACGAGTCGAAAATATACATTGGAGATATTATATGAATAGGTATACATATTACCCACTACTACTGGTGCATGAAGTTTCGATGTTACGACTTTGAAAATTACGTACCTGTATCCATATATACCTATAATTTATAAATCGGAGATAAGAATGTCCCAAGTATATAATAACATATGTATTATAAAAAACTATAAATTATTACAAAAAATGTTTTAATCATCCATATATTAATATAATTTAGGTAGGTACTAATAAATTTACATAATCGCATATTAGTTACATTCTATGTAGGTGTTTAAGCACTTTACCACCTCATCGTCGCATTAACGATAGGTAGCTAATATTTCTTCAAGTTTCTAGTGTGACGAATGGTGGACGGGAATATCTCTCTTTATTTAATTCTGACCAATATAATATCGGCTAAACATTTTTAGGCTTTTTAGCATACACATACCTGCATGTCTACGTGCATACCATATAATATATATGATTGTGTCGCAAACCAACATTGTATTTTAAATAATTTTTACTATAAAATTATTATTCTTTCGTAGCAGTATTATATATATAGGGTTTAGATTTTCTCAGATCCTATATAAGTCATCGCGTCATCGTCCGGTATATATGATATATATGTATATGTATGTATATATATACAGTGTATATTATATACACATAGTGTCCCGGATGATAATAATATAATTAATTTAATAGATTCTACGGGGCGGTTTTATTTTTTTACATTCTTCAAATATATATATATATATATAAATAGACTTTGCGGGCTAAGGAAAAAAAGAAACCCGAAAAGATATCCATCGCTCCTATTGCGTATACATATATACGTGTGTACGGCATACATACACTGCGCACATATAAAAGAGGTCCAATTTTCCGGACGATTGTCGTGCGCGCCCATTGTGCGGTATATTGTACGTGCATTTGTGCTAGCTTATACATATATACATATATATATATATATATCCAACGTATACAGTTTTTACATCCGGTTTTTATCTCCGATCGCGCTCTCTCGTGTATATTACTGTGACGGTGTCGTATACATATACGCGGAGTGAAATCGTCGTGGAGATCACCGCGACAGATACCGCGGTCCACGACGACTACGATCTCGCAAAATAATATAATATGTAAAAAGGGATTTTTCCCGTACACACGCACCCGCACCCGCACGCCCACGCGAGTCTTTGCTTCTCGTACACAAACGTTTTAAACAATATATACATATATATACATATCGGTTGGAGGTTTTTAATATAATTGCATTAGCCGACATTATATTGTGAGGAAAAAAGTCGTCTCCTCTCCCGCTTCAGCACACGTGTCAGTATACATATATATGTATTATGATATTTTTATATTTTTGCATGTACATATAACGCATATACTGTCCGCCACGGATCATATTATTATATTCCCCGGGCCTAAGCCGCCACGGTACATACACATACCTATATTATTATTATACATCGTCGTCATTATTGTTCAGCTGCTCGCCCAAGGGATAAAAACAGTATATATATGTATATATTAGTATATACGAGATGTACCTATGTAATATGTACATAATATTATCCACGACTATATGTTTTATATAATGTATACAAGCATTAAGTATTTTTTCATTTTTTAAACGCACCTCTATATTATACCATGAGTCTGCGTTAAATAATTTTAAGTTATAATAATGACAATAGGTATGTACTCTGCCGAACGTTCTGCTATTGCGACGATCTTAATATATATTATTATAATGTTATCAACCGTTATTCTTATCGAGGAATTCGGCGTAGGTTACTCATTTACTCGGAAAGGTTTGACAAATTAATTTTTACCGTGTATACATATACATACTATATTCTATATAATAGGTATTCGATTAGAGAGGGGAATTGTGTCTATTCTCTATGACAATAAAACAATCGTTACTCCGATTATAATAATCTTATCAAATTTAATCACTATGGTGATGATGACAAAATGTACCCATTTAAAAAAAATACAGCCAATGTCGACGTCGCATCGTCGGTGTGGAATGTTTTTTACAACTCTGTTGTTCTACGAATACCTAAATAATCAAAAATCAAAACCGTATAGCACATATGAGTCATTACTCATTAACATTATATTATCCATTATGTATTCTCTTATAAATATATTATATATATTTATAGAATCTAGATTATTCTGATTCACGATTGTTTATTTTACCTATACACAATAACGAACGTATGTTGACCGTTTTAAACTTTTTTCACGTGCTTAAATGTCTAGTCATTACGTTTTTTATTCTCGTAAAATGTACAAGCGTATAGAAGTATATAAAACAGCGTTGTTTTTATTTGCGTGCATTTTGCGTTAAAAATCATCTAAAACGCAACGTTAACGAGTACCTAAATTTAAGATGGCATCATAAATAGTAAATATGACGTCAATTCGCTTGTTTACCGAATAATATTCTAACACTCACATTTCTAATGCATACGTGTGTATAGAAGAACTATTTAATTAGTTTTTTCGAAAACTTTTGCTTCTATGCGTGGCGTAAAATAAACATTACGTTTTTACCGTATTTTTAACGCCCTGAGCGTGTATTCGAATGCGATTATTAACAGCTCAGCTCGCTTGGTTTATTTAATCAATGTTACAATAAAATATGTAAATACATGTGTAACTACAATGCGTACAATGTATAATGTATTATTATACAACTATGAAAAGGTCTATAATCTTATTGCCACAAACTGATTAACCAGACATCACTGCAGCTGCAACTTGGACAATTTAATCAAAAATCGAATCCATATTATACCGGAGCTCGGGTTCGGCACACGTCATACAAACTCAAATGGCCAAATCAGTATCAATACCTGCAATACCTGTACCTAGCAAGAGAAAAATCATATTTTAACATATATTATGTTCTCTGTGACTATATGTGTCTGCCTGCAGTACGGGCCGCGGTCTTAATCCTTCGAGCGGCCACTTGTTATATAAAACTCGGGCGCGCGCGCGAATAATATGACGATGATGATAATGATAACAGCGATATAATAATAATTACAATTATTCGCGTCAGCGGGCGGCCACCGCCGCCGGCGAAGAAGGAGAAGAAGAAGAAGATCCGTCGACAACGGTCGCAGGAGGCGGCGGCCGGGAGGTTATTTGGGAGGCGGCCGCCCCGAAAGCGCCGCGCGCCGTGCTTGCCACCACCGCCGCCGCCCGCACATCAGGAGCGATCGGCGTCGATCGGCGGGGCTCGGGGCTAGGCGGCAGCCGCCGGTGACGCGTGCGTGCGGCGGCGCGGACCGTCGACGGCGGTGTCGAGGCGGCGGCGGCGGGCGTAGGCGCGGGCCCGTCGAGTTTTGCCCGCCAGTATGCCGCCATGCTTTGCGCTTGACGCCCGCGACCAGCAGCAGTCCGGACGCAACCGTCACGCCAAGCCGACGACTCCACTCCTGCAGCAGTCGCACTTGCGTCGTCTGCCCATCACTATTATCACAGCACCGGTAGCCGCCCGCGCGCATAATCTATCGTTATAAATTGTTATATTTACCACCGGATCGGTCCTATATTATACATAATTCGCGGTTTTTAACTATCACAATATAATTTCATCATCGCATCGAAGCGCTGTATCCATAATATTGCAATATTATCGGCTCGGCGCTCGCTAGCTGTCACTCTCGCGCGCTCACGCTGCACCCGATCATGTATACCGCTGGAGCCGCCGCCGCCGCCGCCGCAGCTGCAGCGGCCAACGGATCACCTTTCGACAGCAGCTACTCGTACCGCCTGTGGTGTTTGGCCAACGTGTGGAGCTGCAATCGTAAGTCTGCACATTGTCATATAAAATATATTTTTATATAGGTACCTTCGTCATTATTCGACCAAATACTAATTACACTTGCCTATACCTTTGTCATTTTTTCATCGGCGTTGTCGTCGCATAATACAATGTTGTGAAAGTAACTTTTGTCTTAAAGAAAATTTTTAAAATTTCAAAATGTTGAGCCTCAACGATCCGTACCGATGATCCAATTTCTGCCGATAATCTATTTAAGGACAAAAAAAAATCTCATGATTGTTTTACCTCTTAGTCGTAATACGTATATCGTACGCGTCTTATTGTGTACATCACTCGTGCCATATCGTTATTAGCCCTTGGGATTAGTCTCACCATCTTAAAATACATGCGCGGCCTTGTACATGCGGACTGCAGTTTTTTATATTCGAAATTATATCGTATTTTAATTTTCTTAAATTATACTATAATATTTTTATCACTTATCGCGATTCTTAATATTTTCACAATTTACAAGTGCAAAACTACCTGTACTTACAAGAACGTCACGATTCATGACTTTGATTCAACAATAAAACGTGTTTGCATGCAATATTATTACTATTATTATTATTAAATCATAAATCATATCCGTCGTGTAAAGATTATGGAAATTCAACCTAAATCTATTATGAGTTGTATACTGCATTATTGCATGTGTATAAGTATATATTTATAATACTTGATGTTTATTTTTGGCACAGGTTTGATAAAATAATACCTATAATCTCATGTAAAAAAAGTTGATTCCCCTCCTACATGCGTGATAGGGTATACTGTTATCTATCGAGAAATCAGAGTGGGAAATCCTTATTTTTTGGAGGTTTTTATATAACGGTGTAATTCTGAAATTGCAGAGTTATTTTAAATTGATATTCAACGATTATCTATAGCCTGAAATTGAATGTAAAATAAAAAACAATTTACACTACGTTGGATTGGTATTGGTTAGAGATGTTGAAAATCAGTGTATCATTTATTAACTAATAACAGAAATTGAGTATACCTATGTATGAAAAATGAAAATAAAGTAGCTAATAGATACCTGCTATACAACGATTTTATAATTAAATAAAATGTTTGTAAAAAAGCGATTTCATACATAATATATTCATATATATATATATGTAGGTACATTATATTTATAAAAAGTTTTTATTTTAAGAATAATTCTTTTTAACAAATACAAGCATAAAACAATTATCGTTTTTCTCGTTTGATGTATGCTCCCCTTTGGTATTTTTTACGTTCTATATGTAATAAAATACAGATTTGTCACGGACATCAGGACATCGCACAAATCAAACGTGTCGGTGTGAGTCAATAATTGATATCCTATTTTTAATATAAACACATTTATAGAAGCGTATTTTATAGCGGTCGTGCCATATTTTTCACTATAATAATGTATAATATACATACGTAGGTACCTTATATTATATGTTTATACAATTTTGTGAAGCCTAACATTTTTTTTTTGGTTTAGGTGTTCGAGGTAATATTCACTTCCAAAAACTACAATTTAAACAATAAAATAATAATATTATTGTTTAAACTATTATATTAATGACGTATTCTCAAAAAATATTATTATAATTTGTAGGTACCTATGTATACGCGAAACGTAAATGTGTGTATACTTAAAAATGTAAATAACTGAAATAGTGTAAAATAGGTAGTAATGTAGTACCTACGTATATGTATAACGTAAGTCCAACGTGAGAAATAATATCCAAACAAATTACGCATAACAATAGTTTTAATCAAAATATGCTAATTTGTCATAGCTACCGTTATACCTACCTTGTGGATTTTTTGTATTTTTAAATTTTTTGTGTGTCGGTATTTACGGTTAATAATTTACCGAAATATTCACTTTCATACTGAAGTTACGATAATCAACTTTTATCGTTCTATAATTATCTGTTATTATCTTTTTTCCCGATAACATTTCACGTACTCCATCGCTGATAGGTTGTAGGGAAAAAATTGTCCATTAAATCGTTACAATATAATATTTATTGTCGGTAAATTATAATGACGGATAAACGATTCTGTACTTCTTGCCTGCAGTGTGTAATGTGTATACAAGTATAGACATATATTTATATAAATACATATATAAGTGTATAACAATAAAATTATGTTACGTATAATTTATAATATACATGGTAAAAGAGCACCCGCGGCCCGCGCAATCAAAAGGTTATAGGACCTTTCTTTAAATACGACAATGTCGCTATCGCGAAAATGACCGAATCAATTTAATCGGAACATTAAAAAATAAAACGTACACTTATATATATATATATATATATATTGTATTCATACAAGCAGTCCATATGGTGAGTATATATTATTATTATGTTCTCGTCTCCTCTGAATGTAAAAACAACAACGTATACTGTATCGTGTCCCGTTTACCTTATTAAAAACTCGATCTAGGTCTAATTAAAATATGTCAATTACATAGATTGTACTTAACAAAATATAATACTGCAGCGTTCTAATCTTATCGTTGATTCTTCGGAGAGATATTATTATTATAACATTCGTTCTCATTTATTTAAAATATACAATAAACTGGCTGCGTCGGACGCCGTCATCCCTTTTTCGCCACACACGCTGTCCAAATAATATTATTATAAATCATATATACTCGGGTTCAAAATTATTGTCGACATTATAGAAAATGTGTACATTTAATATAATATTGTGATGAAAAAAAAATCACCGTACGTACATAATATAATACTATATATATATACTAATCGACGTGACGGAGAACAATGACTGCGTCTTATAATTAGATAACGTAAATATGACTAAATAACATTATAATATATCAGCTGATTTCTAAGATTATGTATACATAATAGTATATATTATATGTCGTCTATATTTTATTTAGGTGCACGCACCACAATGCACATAAAAAATAATCGTAGTTTTTCAATGCACGTTTCATTTTAATATCTACAGACTACAATATTATGATGTGTATATAAATTCTATAAGTAAACAGTGTATAATATATCGTAATAATTATGTTACACATTATACTATTATTATACGTATTGTATAGTCGTCGTGTGTGTATTATCTATCCGTACATAATAATATAACATCCCGCGGCCCTCGACGATTTCCTTTTGGTCGGACCACCGCCACCGTGTACAATATTATAGCGTCTATATTGGATTATTCCATTGAGCCTCGTTGTTGTTATTCTATATGATATTATTATTCCTCTTGCACAATGGTCAATTATTGTGTGGTACGGTTGTTATTTTTTTCTTCTAAAAATATAAAACACACGCCGTCGTGTGTTATTTCCTCTGAAAAGCGCCGCAGTCGCGCGTTTATACTCGCATTTATTAACGTTTTATATTCGTGTATGTATACATATATATATATATGTATTATAAACAAATTGCGCTCGATATACAGAACAAAATAAAAAATAAATATAAGACTGTGGACTCTTCGATTAGACGTTGTTGCGTGTTTATAATATACAGGCAATGGCCATCTTCGGATGTTCGCAAATCTAATACCTATATATACGTCCTACATAATATATTATACTTAAAATATATGTGAACACACTATACATATACTTCGATATTATGCAGCATATATAGTACCTATAGTGCCTAAAACTAGTACCTACTACTAAAATAGGTACCTACTACCTATGCCTACTATGACAGTATACGCCGCAGTGATCGACTGAATAACTAAGACACTCATTATTCGAATGGGATTTCACATTTGTGACACGGAAGTGTTATCAATTACGGTGTATAGTAGGTACCCATATATATATATATAATAATAAGTATATTATATTATGTATATTTTACAGTAAACTTTTAAAAATTAAAGATCAATCGATTATTATAATAATATAACATATACCTACGGTATACCGTATAACGTATACATACACAATTTACAACGGGATGTTTTTTCATTATAATAATTAGATGTGATTAATCTTAAGGACAATAAATATGATGAAAATCAATCATAATAACGTTCATTATGCTGCATAGCCGATTCCATTATACATGTATTTTATAATAACCGTTTAATGACCGATATTAACTTTATATCGTATCGATTCACCATTTGCTGTATATGTGTGTACAGTAAACACATCGGCCATCAAATTATATGATTATGTTGCATAGGTATATATGAATAGTCCTCCAAAATAAAAAAATAAAACAATAAAAAACGTATTTTGTACACTAATAGCAACCTCGAACTATTTTTTCATAGATAGGTAATGGGTACTTTTTGATATTTTATAATTATTATTGTGGGTTAGCTCACGTTGCGTATTGTTTTGAATATTTCTTAAATATAATATTTTGGCTGTTATCGTTTTTACATAAAACACATATGTAAATTATTATTAAATTATTCGTGAAATAATATCTGTGATGAAAGTAACTATAGCGTTCTGAATTATCTATTTAGGAATGACTCTCTAAGATGTTCACATTATTCCATCGAAGCTATATATAGGTAATAAAAATATTTAAATTTTCCAATATAATATAATAAAATATGTAGCCCGCGTGTAGGTATAGAATATTTAGATAGGTACACAAAACAATTAGCATTACATGCTATATATATATATGTAGAAATACCTTAAACAGTTAAGCATATAGGCACCTACTTTTACTATTTATTACCATATTATGCATATATATCATGATACACATAATATGACATATTGACATGTATCCTACATAGAATATCTAGAATCCCTGAAAACTTTTGATTGACAATAATGCACTTTATTTT
>PVMI01056124.1:0-12574 GCA_008528875.1 Aulacorthum solani | reverse complement strand
GGGGGGGGGGTAAAAGGAGTAGTTGCTCCAGGCAACTCCAGGTGTTAGTCTTTTTATTTCTAAGGATATTGTATAATTTATTAACGAGAGCGGCAAAAACGTGTTAGTCTTCTTATTTCTAAGGATATTGTATAATTTATTTATATTACCATTATAAGTATTTTTTTTTTAATTTTAATGCTGAGTATAGTGAATACTGAATTGATTTTCCAAATAAATGTAATAATATAATATAATATCATAGTTTACAACGTAATAATATATAGGTACTATTGTTATTAAAATATTAATTTTTAATAAGTCAATAACGTTGTTATACCAATATACGAATCAGCATAGATACTGTGTAAATAAGTTGGCTATCGAACGATTGAGAACACTTAAAATGAACAAAGAACTTCAAAAACACAAAAAAGAATGTGATTGAGAACGGATTTACATGTAACGTTGCCATATCATTTATTTGGCTATTGAAAGATTCGGTATGCATAAAATAAATATTCTTAAAAAGAGTCATAAATTAATAATTATAATCTTTTACAAATGAACTCCTAATAATATGTAATAAAAAATATGAATAAGAAATTTAAAATATGCAAAACTTATAAAATTATGTAATATACCTATTATATTGCATGAAAATGAAATTAACATATTTTTTATATTAATATTTGTCAACCTTTAAAAAAAAAATCGAGCATTCTCAACCGTGTTACCGAAAATAACGTTCTCAATTATACAATTATACTTATACAATCGTATTTTACCGAATATGTTCGATCATAATCCGTTTTAAAATTAATAACCTTAATACTAGAGATCCAAAACCCTTTTATCCACTTTTTTCAACAAAAAATTATATTTTGAACTCTTCTGCTAACCTTCTTATGGCTGCAGGTAATACTTTTGTCTTTGATTATATTTGAATAATAATTTCTATATTTGATTTGCATTACATATTTACTTTAGCATTATTATTTTATTAATTCTCTAATTTTAAGTAGAAACTATAAATTATTATTTTACGTATTGATATGTTTTTTCACACACAATGTTAATATTATTATGTTTTAGGACTCGCGTCCGTTTATATTAAATCAATAAATAAATAGTATTGAATGAGTCTAAAAATTGTATTGTGTATGGAAAATAATAAAATATACAATGGCGAAAAGTTTAAAGTCCATGCAAATAATATATTTAAAATTACAGCAAAATAACTAGAATAGTTTTTTTGTTTTTATAAATATCTAGTTTTATCAACTATTTGATTTGAAATATCTTCCTAAAATTTTGTGCATTTAAATATTTTCGATATTTTTCTGTTGTAATGACAATTACTTATGTGAAATCTTGTTATAATCTACACAATTTTTTGACCCAGCTTGATAAATATTATTGTCGACCTTTCTAAAAAAAATCTAAAGAAATCGAAAATTTGAAATTTTTCCAAAAATTTCAAATGTAACTATAGGCTATGAAGTGGAGGCATGCAATTATTTATAATTGATTTTGTAACAATAAGTAAGTGTTCCCTTTTTTTCGTGATTAATATTTAGACTTTTGAGACACTGAAGTACAAACTGAAACCAATTTCTAACTAGTAACGACCTTCAAATGTAAAGATCGAAGCATTTTTACTTCTCTAAAAATAGTGATGTTAACAAGAAAATAATACACACACACACACACACACACACACACACGACTCACCATTATTAGTCGAGACCAACTCATGGCTCGCCCTTCAGAATTTAATGTTTTTGTTTAGTTGAAAATGCTTTGATCAGTTCTCTATTTCAGACAGTGAGCCGGAAAAAATAAAACACATAGGGCAGTTGTAAATTCAGAAGAAAATCCCAAAAGTCAATTCGGAGCGTCTCAAGTAGTGTTTATCGGCTGTTTATAGGTACCTACGCATTCTAGGTTGTGCTGCAGTGCCGTTAACACGAATGTATTATGTACGTGGGGGAGAAGTTTTATTGCCTCCATAAATAGCAAAAACGATCCAATTATTTTGAAATTTTTCCAGAAAACTCGGTGAGGAACTCAATGATGGTTAAATTAACACGTTCCGTAGACAGTTTTCCGGAATCGAACTTGTAGTAATAATGAAAATTAGAAATTTATAAGTAATTTGAAACTATAATATTATTACTTATCTATATAGAAAATATAATTATATTCTATTATTATGTCTTAGTAGGTCGGCGCCGGGCTCTCGCAGTAAGCGGGGGTAGTATTATGATTACAGTGATAGAAACGACGTACCTCAATATTCGAAAGTAATCAACAAGTAGGCTTGTACAGAGTGTCAAATCATTTCTACTTTGTTTTATGTAGCGAGTACACGAAGACACTCATAAAACAAAATGTCTCGATGTAAATATATATAATATAGAACAACTGCGCATTTTCACACTACGATTTTCCTTACAACAAAGGCAGCGGCTATTACCTAAGGGCCAATGTGTGAGAGAATAGCAAATATAAATTTTCCATCTCCAATCTTGGTCATCAACTATGTCTGTTTTTGAACTCTTCTTCTTGCAGGTGGCATTAACGTGTTGACTTCTGTTGTCCAAATGATTTTCCATTTTATTGCAACAATAACAACAATTGTTTTATTTCCTTTTAAATTTTGATGTGCGTTCAGCACATGCAGTTTTGTTCTTTGTTTATCGTAATGTTGAACGTATCTTAATTATCTACACTAAATAATATAGTATTTTAAATTTTAATTTTAGTTCTACCTTATTCACTATTCAATTATGATGGTCTACAAATGCACATACCTCGTTGGGGTAGGCTATTGACAACCTTGCGAACTTGTTTTTGTTTTATACGATTATACGAATAATAATAATAAAAATAATAACTAATGAATATTATCTCTCAGTAGGTTGATAACGAGAACAAATGTAACAGACTAATAATTTATATTTTGGAAATTTTGCAATGACGAGAACGCAAAAATATAGAAGAGAAAAAAGAAAGAGGCTTAAAAGTATACTCTCTAGTGCATTTGCAATACATTTTATTGTCTATACATAGGTAGTAAACTGTTGATAATGAATAAAAAACGGTCGATTAACTATGCGATTGCCTATCTCTATGCATTAAAATAAAATGAAATTCGTATTTTAGCTTTCACAGTTTTTGAATTGTTGCACGATTTAATAACATGATTTATTTTCACGAATAACAAAAAAAAACTTATAACAAACAATCTCTACACTCGAAACTTCACATTTTTATATACATTATGGTTTTATACAAAACAAATCATTTGACATTTTATATTACGAATTTACGTTATATGAAAAATGTAATAAAGTCTATTTTTAATTATGTATACCGGTAAAAACTTGTTAATTAAACCCAACCCAATCGATGGGTACCTTCCGAGAATGACACTCAAATAAATGTTGAAGCTTTTATTCTGAGCACAGAGAAGACCACTCACAACATGTAACTACTTGACATGAATGCATATTTATATAATATCATATTTTGAAAATAATCAATACATGAGGACAATTGACTGCCAAAGACGAATTGGATAATTTAATTGATAAACCTTGTATACATTACACTATTTACTATACTTACTATAGTAATAAATCTTCTTTGGTGAATGGTTTGGCGTTTTTTTGAATGTGTACTATTTTTTCAATAAAATATAATATGACTGTTAATATCGGTAGTTGGTTATATAGTATTATATGTTATAGGTACTGTGTAAAACATTTAAAAATATTACCTATTATATTCTTATATTATGTCTACTTATGTAATTACACCTAATTAATATTATGTAACATGTATGAAATAATTTTTAGTATTTATATTTTATAAATTGTATACTATTTGTATGTGATAACAGACTAATACCAATTGACGTCATAATCTATGTATATAAATATCTAATACCATTTAATCACATCTCAAAAACTACAAAGAGTAAGACTTTGAAAGTTGGAATAGGGGTTCCTCTAGTGATCTAGACGTGCAATGAGAAAGGATTTCCCGAAATTGACATATTTTAAAGAAGTGCTCAAACCAGGATTCTGAGATTCACGACGAAAATTGTGTAATTTGTCAAATTGTAAAAAAATGGTTGCCATTGGTTACTCGGGTTGATCAGGTACAGGCTTGCGTATTAAATCGTCGCTTTCGCATGGCCTCAATTAAATAAACTATATGTTAAAACCAAATGCATATGCTACTACTCAATTGAATTTGATGAAAATCTTATGGAGATTATTTTTTAGAGATACCAGAAAAGTTTCGAGAGTAAGTAGCTTAAACCAAGTTAAAAAATACATCGAGTGCTAAATCCAATCAGACGGTCGCCCATCTAGGTCGAATTATTTCACAAAGCCATAGGTGGGTGTATACACTGACGCCGATTGGTCAGCGAACTGAGGTACACTGAAAATGAAGGACACTCAAACCGAGATACAATTATACAGGATTTTCCACAAATAAAAAAACTCCACACTGTCCTGTCGAAGCTGGCCGGGATATTCAGCAAGTAAATAGTATATAAATATAGTATTAAAGTAGATACCTCTATACCTACCTAATAATGACCGTAGTTTTTACTAAAGCTAAAATCAGAAGAGTAAAATCTGAACACACGTCGTATAGTGATAATTATAAACATTATAATTATAATTATTATTGAACATTTTGAAAAAAATGTTTAAAAATTGATCGTTTGTAGCTCGTTTTATCGGTGTTCCACCAGGTCCCCTATCTTTACCCACATATTATGGTTAAGTTTTAGTCCAACCACAGTACCACACATCGACATGCATTTTTTATTCATAATTTCGTTCTCGCTCTCAACAAGCAACAGCGATGACAAGGACCACCTGTAAAATACTTTTAACTTTAAAATTAAATTTTAAGCTACGTTTTAATTTTTCTAAAAATGACATTAAAATTATAATATATATTAAATTATATTAAATCCCGTAAAAGGCGCCGGTGAAACGGTGTCGTCTTATAAAAACGTCAACGCGAGACTGTAGATTTGGGCTTATCAAATTATAAAGATATGTTTATACCAATTACTCGGCAAAGTTAAGGATGTTGCTGTTTGCTTGGACGAAAACCTGAAAAAAGTTCAGCCTTTGCCTTAACGAGATTATTCATATTTTATCAGTTAGACATCATAATAATAATATTATATTGTAATGAAAATATGTAGGCGTGAAGACTTCAGCGTAAAGGTTAATTACAGTGTTTTGTTGAAGCGAGTTTACTCAAACTCCCTTGTTGACCAATTTGAACCGAAGTAGGTGTTAACGAAACGTTCCACTACCGGTTAATTAATTAATGAGTTTTTATTTAAAAGTAGAAATATACTACCTGGCGTGGGTATGTTTAAAGTGTACACTGTCAACTGTATCATGCATGCGTACGATTCGAGACGAAAATAATATATTTTTAATGATTTTATACTATTGTTAAATAAATACTATTCAACGCGACCAAAAGAACAGATTTTTTCAGTGTTTTCATATCGTGATCTAAAAAATTAAAGCAATTAGTACTTACTTAACGACAAACGAATATAGGTGCCCCTAATGTTACAAAAATACATCGACTTGGTTTCGCACCGTGGAAATTCAAAATTTAAATCGGTTTTAATTGCGCTCTTTTGTTGGGAGTCTAAAAATGTCCTTAGAAAAAAAAGCAATACACAGACTCTACCTGAAAACGCGCAAACGGTAAATTAGAAAATCATTATAATCCGCAGGTGTCAATGTGGTCAAGCGTTTTATGACTATTTAATGAACTGGATGGGCACCTATTCCGAAATGGACTGCACCGAATCATGATGTTCCATGCAGAGATTTTGCCGGATTCGGACTCATCTGTGAGACCGTTTAAAGGAGTTTCATTCATTATAATAGACTTTCGATCTTTTTCTTGAGTAATCGACAATCATTTTTAACCATGTATAAACAAATACGTTAAATGAAAAAAAAATTTCAAATTCAGAACCCTAGATATGGAGTATAGTCAATGTTTAAAGTCATGTATAGGGGGAATTTGCACCTGATTGTTCATAACTCCCAGACTTGTATGGACTAGAAAAGCTTAATAAAATTTAATATGAATTTGTCCTACGAAAATCTTTGAAACACACGCCTGATATTCTATAAATTTTTTCAAAAATATGAACCTTTCCACCATAGTTTGCATATTGTACCATTGATAAATATCAAAACCTAAATATTATTGATTTTTGGTTACAGGTAACTAAAAAATATGAACTAAAATTGTTGATGATGATTATTTGCTTAAAATTACATTTACATCATTTTGACAGTAAACAAAATTATTTAAATGAAATTAATTATTTTCCTTCATAATTAAACTATACACTTTGAAAACACAATATAAGTAAATACATTGTACGAAAAAATAAAAGAAGAACGTTCTCGATTTTTTTATTAAATTACTAAATATCATGATAATACCTATAATAATCTTCATCGTGATTGTGCAATAATTTAATAAGCATCAATATTTTGTACCTAAAAATTATAAAATTGCCTTGAATAATCCGTGGAAATGAAATACTAGACGTTTTTCTATAGCTGATATATTTTCATAAAATCCATAATTTAGTTTGATGTTTGTTTAAAAAATACGATTTTTTACAATAAACGATGCATGCAAAATATGGAGAAATAACGAAATAGAAAGGTAGGTCGTGTATATGTAAAAACATTAAACCTACCTAATTACCAAATACCAACATCTATAAAAAATATGCAATATCACACTTTGCTTATTTATTCCGAATCGTTTGAATTATTATTTGACACTCGTAAAGTTGTAAAAGTTGATAAATCATTGTAATTATTACAAATAAATCGAAGTCCTTATAATTAATTACAATAATGAAGTTGAAATAATACCTAATACATTTTTTTTTTAAGTCAGTTAACAATTTAAATATTTACTATAAATAATATTATGGATTTGAAGTGATTTGTCACCCTACAAGGAGTATTAAGATTTTTTTAAAGAATCATCATATAATATGAATATAAATATTTAAAAAATTAAGTTTTAAGGTTGTTTTTTCGTAATTAAATAAAGTTAGATTAAATAATGTAAATTTGTTTATTTTAATTTTTACTATTATCATTATTAGGGAGCCGTGGACCCAAAAAGGTTGAAAATCACTTTTATATAGAATATAAAAACATGGTATGTTTAAATAAAACACAGTGTTTTTGAACACAGAACAAGTATGATAAACTTTCTATTGATTCGGTTCTTTGGATACAAACATAACTTAAATGTTAATTTTCATTCAATTTTTGAGGACACAAATAATATCACATTATATGAACACAATAGTATTATATTTATTACATTCTGTAATCCTAAGGTTACTAACCAAGTTTGTAATTAAGAGAAAAAACTGTTGAAAATTATAAGTAATAAGTAAAAAATAGGTAGTAGTGAGTTATAAGTTATTGACATTTTTTTTAATAATTATAACATATTTTAGATTCTGAGTATGTAGCGATAAATGTACTTATCTGCTTGTCATCAGCTATTGAAGAAGTAAAAATGCTCCGATTTTCTACAGTATACAAAGTATTTAAAAGTGGATGTCACTTAGCTGTTCAGTATGTTCGAGTGGGTCACTGTGTAATGGATGGTGTTAAATTTGAAATCAATGACATGAAACCTTGTACTATACAAAAAATGATTCTGAGCGAAGGCGGTTTGTTAGTCTATAATATTACTTAGTATATGTATAATTTAGTATTTTTGATGATATTATTGTTATTAAAGAAGGTAATTATTTATTTTACTTTAAAAATATTAGTACTACGCAGTAGATTAAATTAATTTTTCCTAAAAAAATTACGTTTGAAAAGTCATTGTATGTATAAAATATAATAATATACTTTAAAAGTTTCAAGCACATACTAATGATATTTTTAATTTACAACAAAATAACATAAATCATTATTCTTGGATATTTAAAAAAAAACTGTGTTTATATATTTTTAGATTTTCTGTCAACACCATAATCTACTTGCGTGGACTTTTCTTTTAAATTTTCATCCCTTAACTAAACAATTTTTATTTTAGTGCCACTCAAAAACTAGGAACCGTAGACACTTTCAACTTTCCACTTTCACCAAATGTTAATATTATGACCATTTTCTATACCATAATAAAATATTAAAACATTTTGGCTCTTTTTGAATTATTTATTGTCATGAAAAATTTTCATATTTCTTAAATTTGTTTAAAAATTTTCGTCGATTAAACTGTACAACAGAAGGTGGTACCCACTAGTCACTTTCCTTTTTTTTCTTAAAAAAAAAAGATAATAATATTCCTAGCTTGCGCTATCTATATCTACGTAAGTCATATTATATTTATTACATAGATCTATGTAATAAATACATAATGTATGCACGAATATTTTTTTGCTTACTACTGGCGAATACTAAGTTAAATTTTAAATTATAATAGAATAGTGACTAAGTGATTAGTAGTGGCCTAATACTAATGGTACTTAACTAATTAAATCATGAGGACGTCCAAGTTGCGTTGAAGAGGTATATGGTCTTATACGAGGGTGCATAGAACCTGTTGACTTGCAGTGAATGAACTTGAAGAAACTTTCGGCCAAACAAAAACAAAATTAATTATTCATAGAAAAATAGGCAACAGTTATGGCTAGCTATAAAGTACAGGCAGTGTGTACACAACAAACTTATTGAATCAGAAAAACAAGGAAAATAAAATAAAAACTGGGTAAGTGGATGTCACTCAGATAGGTACAATAGGTTACAAGTGGGTCACTGTAATTGATGGTGGCGTTAAATTTGATTTGATGATATAAAATCATTGTATACGAAAAACGAGTGAAGACCGCGGTCTGTTAACCAATATAACATTATACCTAGTAATTTAGTATATTTGATGTTATTATTGTGATTGAAGTAATTTATTTTACTATTAAGCAGTAAGTTAAATTTATTTATCCAAAAAAAAATTATATTTGAAAAGTCATTGTGTATAAAATATAATAATATACTCTAAAAGTTTTAAGTACCCACGAATAATATTTTCTAAATACAACAAAAATACAAAATAACTTAAATCTATAATCTTTATTATTTAATAATATGTAATTTTGAGCAAATTAGAATATAAAATAACTATAAAAGAAAACTTTGTCAATAGGTATAATTTTTAGATTTTTTGTCACAAAATCAACTACTTGTGTGCAACTTTGTTTTAATTTATTGATCCTTATCTATAAGAGTTAAATATTTCATAAATATTTAACTACAAAACATAATTTGTAAAACTTCAATTTGATAAATGTTGTTAACATTTGAACTTTAAATGCCTATAAACAAAAACCATGTCTATGTATTTTAAAATTTTTCAATTGATATTGTAACAATATATCAGGAGTCTTGTATTACATTTTCAAGCTTTCTGATCAAGCAATACAATTTTATATATTTATAAAAAAAAACTAAAAATATTGAAAATTAAAATGTCCGTAAACACCTCAAAACGAGTCAAAATATTTTGATTATATTACAATGAGTTAAAATCGATTTCGATTTTTTTTTTTTTTTGAAACTAAATATTAGCTATATGCTATGTAATAACTAAAATAACTTTATTTATTTGAAATTTGAAATTTGAATACTAAATATTTTCATTCGTTAGAAGATTACTCATACTTATTGCAATTTTAGTTTTTGTTATTCATAAAGTTTATTATATAAAGTTTTGTCGGTGAGGTGGCTAAATTATGAGTGTCTTACAAGAGAAGGGACGTCCACACTGTTCTGCCATCACTGCATAGATTAGAATTTAGAATTCAAATATTACTACCTATATATTTCGCATCGATACCACTGAATTAAGTTGCAATATTTTTAAGTAAGCACAATATTTATTGTTGTGTGGATATTAAACACTAATGTTTATAATTAAATGTACAACATATTTCTACATATATGTGTGTGGTATTACTTTCTTCATCGGACAGTTAGATATATGTGAAAAACACAATTCCGTAGAGCAATCGGCGGCCGCCAAACGTCGAACGTGTTAATGTCCTCCGACTAAGGCAATAATGAACCCACTGGCAAATAAATTACCAAAGCGTCGGCATTCGCAGCTTTTTTTATTCCACCAAAAACGAGTTCAATTCAATTAAAGCGCTCCTAAGTCGCCGGAGGCTTATATACAGCACTACACAACGACGGCCGTAGGTAATTTTTAATAAAAGTGTCAGCAACCGAAACCGCTTCCCCTAGGCCATATTCCCTAATAGGATTAACAACCGTCTCTTTGGCTCGAAGTAGGAACATGTCCATGTGTCAGGCCCTCTGATGGGTTGCGAATGGTTAGTGGAGATATTTTTTTAAGATCAGCAAGTAATCATTATTATTTTTTGATATTTTGACCGTTGCGGTGAAATCATTTAACGCGATGGAATTATTGTATTATAACATAATTGAGAAGCTTTATGAGATCGCATTTTATATACGAACAGATTGTTAGCGTTTTTATTATAGCAGTGGTTGTAATAAGAAAATTATACTCAAGTGACGCAATTGAAATTTCAAAGTAAACAATGTTTTATGTATATAATGATGTTAAGTATTTTTTTAGAAATGGGACACAACAAGAAAGCCAAAGCTGTTTGAAAAAATGAAGTTTTTTTAAGCAAGTATTGGCCCTTAAATGTCATTATAATTAATAAAGACATTAAAAAAAATGTGAAGTTTCCTCCAAAACATAATCTTCTTTCGGTTATAAAACAAGTTTTGTCTCTTTAAAATCGTCTCAGAAGAAGTGTTATAATTGGCAATCTGTATGTGTTAAAGTATTTTAGGAAGTGGCCTCACCAGTACGTGCATGTCTCAATTATGGTTATCGTATAAAAATAATTGAATATAAATACTGTTATTATACACTATAGTGGTACTAATGGTACAATTATTAATGTGCTACGTGCACAATTTGAACGAAGGTGAACCAATTTTCTAATTTTAGCTTTAATATTACATATCGAATCGATCTATATCATCTAAATTGAATGTATGAGTACGTATTATACCTATATCTGGGTTTGTGCGTTTGGTTTTTTACGACGTATTAACTTTTAAGAATAAGTTACTAGTTTACATTAAAATATTACAATATAAAAAATGCTCATAAATATTGCAATACCATAAAAAACCGATACACAAACACAGATAATGTTATGGTCTTTGAGTTCAACGAATCGAGTTCAATCTGCAGATATTAAAATTTAAAGCTAATAACACAAGACCGGTTTGGCTAAACTTAAAATATGTGATATTATACCTATTGAACGTTTGCAATACATCACGTTCAGAAGGAGCCGAATTGTTTCAATATTGAAAAAGTTATTTTATTAAGGTCAGTCGAATTTGTTCCCGCTTAAAAAATGAAAGTATTTTTAAAAATATAATAATTTTAAATTTTAAATTTTTGAGCTGATGGGTTAAGTTAAACTAACCTTGAACATTTGAAATAGACTTTCTTCATATATTCTAATCTTGTAGGTTTCCTATTAATGTAGTTAGTCATATACTTTTTCAAGAATTATTGGTTGTATTTTTCTTTTTTGCAAGTAGATATCCTTGCATTAAGTACTATTACGAAATTCGATCCTATTATCAGTATCTATTTAATTATCTTTCAAAATATTAAAATTATATAATAATATGTTGATGATAAAATAATTTGTTTTACTAAAACTGGACATTCCTATCTGGGAGCAGATTAGGTCTAAATTTAAGGAGTACTAAAATGGCTTTCGCCCTAAATGCTCTCTAAATACTTCATGGCTTATTTTAATTTAGTTTGACAAAAAAAAAAAATATTTTATTTAATTAATATTCCATACTATAAAATAAATCAATAATATTATGAACAATTAGAATATTTTATTCGAGATTAAGTTAGACATTTAATAACTCAAATTTGTTACATATATAAATACTTGTGCATTTCAAATTCAATATTAAAACATATTTTCAAGTAAAAATTGAAAAACCAAACAAAAATATTTACAAATGTCTAGCAAATATACAACATAGCAAATTTCAGTTTAGCAGAATCAACAATATTGTGTCGTTAGCTCTAATATTATATTAGTTAATTGACTTGATATCAACTTTAAGGATATGAACATTATCTGTATTTGTACAATGCTTAAATTTTTATTGTAAGATATCAAATTTTTAAAATGTTCATAACTCGGCAAAAATGTAAACATCGTAAAAAAGCAAGATGGCGTTACTAAAACCATATTTAACTGCTGATACAGACAATGTTTTTACGTTTAATGAAATTCGATATCAGCCGTTTTTTAAGGAGTTCTTAATAGACAATTTTATATTTTCTTGCATGTGGGTCAGTGACCTGTGTGGATAGCGTAAATCGATGAGTACTGCGTTGAGTAAGTGATCATATAGTGTAGTGGTGTGTGTGTGTGTGGGTGTGTCTGTGTGTGTGT
>PVMI01056110.1:3271-19109 GCA_008528875.1 Aulacorthum solani | reverse complement strand
TGAAAAATGACATGTCCTCAAATAATATTTTTTTAATTACATCAAAATTACTTAAATCGTAGGTAATTTTCGTTTAAAAATTTAATTCTTTCAAAATTTGAACATGAAATCTATTCATATGAATTTTTTGGTTTTTTTTTGTTGTGGATTAAATTATGAGAAACTTTGATTAAATTGCCAATTAAAATTTGAAAAAATTTGTGGGGTGGCCCATAGTTCTTTCACCGCGTCATCTGTGCAGCGTCTCCAATAACCCCACAAAGCAGTCGTGAAAAAGATGATTTATCAATAATTAATAAATAAAAATATTTATACAAGGTATCCCACGAGGATTTACTTATTGTAATATCTCCTGAAATAATAAATATATCATATATCTGTTTTTTATTAGACTCACAAAAACAAAGGCTATATTTATTTTATTTTATTTTCTTTTTTAGTAAAAAATTTAAAAAAAATTATGTTTTCACCTTTTTTAGTTTATTTTTCTGAAAATGTTGATCTTTCAACATTTTATTTGGATTAATTACATGATTTGTAATAATTTTTTTAGTTTACGGGTAAGACGGTAAAAAACCGATTTTGTCCGGACTGTGAGTTCTCCTCCAAGGCTAATGGATATCCTCATGGGCCACCCAGTATATTTATAAGACTATAAGTGTGTGTACCTGACTGTACCTATACTGTACATAAGTATTGAGTAGTTACATAATAAACTACCTATCGGCTACCTGTAGTATGCATACTTAATAATATAATATACATAAACTGTATGTTATTAATTATTATAAACTAAATACAAAGTATTAAAATGATTTATAACTCATAATATAATGTAAAATCAAAATTGTTCAAAACAGTACTTAAGCAATAAGATTTTATCCTCAGAGAGTTCATAACATAATTTTTTTCTGCTTACGAGTTCGATTATAACGAGGAAAATCTCACGACGAAGGGGAGGGTAGTTGTCAACGATTGTTGAAATAACCATTGAGTATTTTCACGGCGTATTTTTAAATGAGATAAAACCTTATTATGGGAAGGGTGGGGTTGGTAGTGGTAATGATGTTATAAGATACGACACTTTTATTTCTGAGGGAAACGTGATAAGACAAATGTCATAATACAAAAGAAATAGCGGTTGTGGGTCTGTCAACCTCTCGAGTAATAACATAGTAAATACGATTTCCTCTCGATTATATAATATATCAAACAAGGCAGGCCTTCCTGCTGGTTTAACGACCCGATGCGGAACTGCTAATCGCAAATTTTTATTTTTATACTGTTCTGTGCTGTCGTAATTTTGTTTGTATATTTATTATTACACGACTCCCGGACGTAAATGATATTTTTCACCACCACCATGACCACCAGCATATGAAATAATCACAATTGTCTATTCATTTTGATATTAACAAGACGGAGCGCTGCGTATCGTATAATAATAATGTAGTAATGTTATGTAGTCACTGAAAGTCCGCCCTATCAGTCGTAAAAATGAAAAGATCGCCCTCTCCTTTCATTCTGTCTTGGTCAGAAAACCAAAACCATTTTGAAGTCGAACGGTCCACGTCTACTACTAGCCCTATTTCTACAGAATATTATGACTTACAACTCGGATTGAAACCTGCGCAGAAATGTTCTATGGCATAACTTGATAGTTGAATACTTCATCGACGACTGCAAGCATATATCTATTGACACTCACTCATCCATATCTAATTGCCTACACGAATTTGCGTCTAAATCAGGAACTGGAATCCTGTTGATTTTATAGGTTTCGATTCCAGTTTTATTTTACAGTATTTCCAATTGAAATTTGTCAAGATTTCCAAGGTTTAATAGTATTATAAAATATTATTACCCACTTTATTATTTGTTTTATTAAGTTTCTATTTGAAATCAAAACAAAATTCATACAACTAAAAATAAAAGCAATATACAAATCTGTACTTCATTATCAGTTATTTAGAACAAAAACATAATACATATTTTATATACATTTTCATCTAACCTTAATTGTGTGACCGATATGCAATCAAAGAAAAAACAATTTAAATGTTAATATAGGTATTAGGTAAGGTTCATAAAACCAAAATAATAATATGTGCAATAGGACCAAAAAACTTACAACTCAAAAAAGATTTCAATTTCAAATCGTTTCTAACAAAAAAAAAAATTGAAATAATGCCTTATAAATGGCACCTGGGATATCTTGTGGTAGGCAGTTTTTTCAAAATGTTCAGTTTATTTTCAGTCTCTTAATCCAAAAACAGAATTTTATCCGCAGCTAATCACCTTTGAAGAAGTTTTCCACACATTTCTCAGATGTTTTCAAAACCGTTTACGCTCCGAGACGGAAAAAAGATGTTATCAATGCAATAATTCTATACTAGATCATAATATTCTGCCTATAGAATTATATGCGATAGAAAACCACCCATGTTTTGAGTATATGTAAGTACCCAACGAATATACGTACTTTGGACCCGAAAAAATTCAAATTTAACAATATCGGAAGGCGTTGTAATACAGTGGTGTATTGTGGAGGTATATAGGGTTACAAGGCATTTACTATCGCTTCTCTAAATTTATTTTTAGAGTACTTTTTCCGAATTCATGATATGGGGCCCCATCAGTGGTGGTCCAACTATTTAGCCACTTTCGGGGAGAAGGGGTATATGGCTTATTTTTCAACATTTTCAAACTATTTTATCATTAAATATTATGATTTTAAAATCATAAATATTGAAAAATAAGTACATGAGGAGATCTACCAGTCTACCACTCTCCCCTTTTTAACCCCTCCATGGTTTACCACCATTGAGCCCAGCTGACCTATTGTACAATCTTCAGTGACGAACACAAAATATTCTATAATTATTTGTAATTAAATTTTAAATTGTACAGAATTTTAAGTTCTCAGATGGTATTTATTAGGTATAGGGCGTGATTATCAAAAAATATTTTGAGAATAAATTACCTTTTATGGGTATATACATAATTGTATGTAATTTTTCTGAAATTAAATTCCTAAAAAAAGTAGAACATTTCATAGATGTGGCTTCTTTTCCTTTCAGATTTTTGTAGGATTTTCGTAATTTTTGTATGGGAAATTACTTCAATAAATATCCACAAAAGACTGTCTTCAAAAGTTCTTGTACCTAATAGCCATAATAATACTAATAAGGAGACAAGAAAAAAATTATTGTTTCAAGCGATGCGATAAATTTTTTTTTTTTTTTGACTTAATGATAAAGTTTTTTACCATTGTCACCTACCTATGTGAAAAAAGCATACTATATGTATACCAACCTGTAAATAGTATATAAGGTATACATTTTAAACAATATACCACACTTGTCGTACGTTATAGACGATGTAAAATATTAATCGTTGTTCACAAAAATACAATATATTTATCGAACTAATGGTCTGCAATTTCGATAGATGCGCGCACAATCTGCAGCGCGATGCACTCACCAGCACGTAGACGGCGAACGGCATGACCACGAGGGCGACCAGCAGATCGGCAAGAGCCAGGCTGACGATAAAGTAATTGGTGACGGACTGCAGGGCCCGTTCCCGGCACACGCTGATTATTACCAGCATGTTTCCGAACAGCGTGAGTATTGGGAACACGACCAGCCCGAGCGCCCAATAGTTCTTGACGATGACTGGCTCATCGTAACAGCCAGTGGCGTTGTTGAACACGGACGACGGCGACGCGGGGAACACGGAACAGTTGCCGTCGGCGTATTCGTCCGTGTAATTAAATCCGCCAACGTCGGTGCCACCGGTACCATTGCTGTACATCGCCGCCACAGCGGCCGTCCGTTGGGCCACCGCCGCAGCGGCCGCGGTCGCTGCCCGGTAAGCGAGCAGTTCGCCGGTTGTCGTCGCAGTCGCTACCTGCAGCAGGCGCCGCCGCCGCAGCAGCAGCGGCAACCACGTCACGTGGCTGCCGGTGCGGCCGGCCGCGGTGACGACGCCGGATGACGACGGCCGGCTTGGGTCGGACGCGAATCAGTCATCGTCTGAGATGGCAAAGCGCGCCGGACCAGAAGAAGGCTAGCGGAACTGTCACTAGGCGGAAGAGAAGACCACGACGAACAACCGCGGAAACCTTAAACACCCTCTACACCAAAAACGCGAACACCTGCAGCACCACTCCACCCACCTACACCGTCACAGCACTGTGCTAACAACAACAACGAAAAAAAAAATAACAATAACAATAATATTATTATAAGCGGTGTTAAAATAGAGACTCGCCGGAGTCGTCTATATAGGTGGTAAGACGATAATATGACGTGTGGGTGGCGACGAGCGAAATCGTCCGCTTTTCCGCACACAACGCGCGCGTACCGTCGACTGATGGTGGTCGTGTCGCCTGCGAGAACGGACGCCGCCGCGTTAACGCTACACGGTAGTCGTGGAGGTGGCGGAGGGTAGTGCGCGCGCGCTTTCGTTCACCCGCTCGGCGTTTCGCCCGTCCCGTAGTCGTGGTGGCGGCACAACGCTCGCCGCCGACCCGCCGTTAATTATCAACTTTCCGGCCGTGCACACACCGGCGGTATTCATCGCCGCCGGATATTATCGCCGTACGTTTAAGTTCTCCCGCCCGTCCTGCCGCCCACCGACCGGTCCGTCCTATTTAAACGTTACCGGCCGCGATTGAGTTATTGCACACCTTCGGCGGCGGCGGTGGAGTCGGATTGTTATTATTGTTATTGTTATTGTTATTATTTGTGTTATGAGTGTGACATAGTGGTGGTGACGGTGCCGTAGATTGACGTCCATCGTGCTGGCACCAGCTTCGGTGAGCTGCACGACAAGGATCGACAACAATTCGGACAGCCACCTAAAAGTGACAACAGCCAACCACCTAAAAGTGAAACCAGCCGACGAACTAATCTCGAGGACTACATATATTATATTGTTGCATAATATTGCACCTTTCGATAAAATACCTACCCCTGCAAACGACCAAAAATTAACCAGTTTCAGTTTGGCTCTGGAGAGTTGATAGGACTACTTTACTGTCTAGCCTTTTTAATCCTCAAATACCATGAATTAACCAGTTTCAGATTGGACTCAAAGGAAACTGTTGAATAGTGTGATCAAAAACGTGGAATGCATACACGAGAGAAGACAAATGAATCATAATATATTAGACTTAAACTCAATTATATTTATAACATACAAACACCTTAAGCCATCAAGATAGCCATACAACCATACTGGATGTTCCCCGATCAATATTTTTTTACTCTTAGTAAGTATTTACTCATATTAAGTTTGATGGTTATTTCGGTATGCCGTCTTATATCACAAGATAATAATTTAGAAGTATCACTAAACAGCAGAAATTATTATTCCAACCCGTCGAGCACCGAAATCGTATTATGTTTGGCACCGAGAGCCAGAGTGTAATATTGTGCACATAATAAAAATATTAATATTATTTTTTCGGTGGTCGGGGAGGGAGAAAAATAAAATACAAAAATCCTAGTCCATACGAGCACGTCGAGCGTTGCGACCGTCGAACATCACTATGTTAAAAGCGACCACAGATTTCTATACTACCCATATATGTAAACTTTGTGTGGTATAATAGAAATGTGTGAATGCAACATGCGGTGACTGGACAATATATAAGTGCTTACATATACACAAATAATATATGTATATTGTTATTATATTAATATAGGACATATAGATACCTACGTCTGCCCCATCGATGGTTTGGCATAATACATAGTAATATTATATTATTGTAGTGCATGCCCCAAATATTATACAATGCTTCAGGCGATGGGTTTGAAAATTATTTAAAATAAGTATATAACGAAAATAAACTGTGAGACTTCAAAAGTTTGATGATTATTATAATACGCCACCCTCATGACCAGAATGTGAGAGGTATCTTTCCAGCCGTTGTCATCAGCAGCAGGTGCAGTGTTTCTAGATACACGAACATTGACCCTGGAGTCCACATTAATGATTATGTTTTGTTAAAAAAAAGTATTTGTGTATAATATTATTAAAGTTAATTGTTCTTTTTCTCTAGACTTTAAACCATAGCTACAGGTCGATAAATATGTAATAGGTTCATAAATCGAAAAACTTTAAAAAGAACCAAAATCATATAAATAAAATCTCATTAAACAGATTTGAATCTAAATAACCTTTATTCAACAACAGGGTAGGTAATATTTACTATAATACATACGTTGTGTATATTATGTATAATTTTCAAAACAAAGCCAAGAAGTGTTTGACAAATTGACGTCAGTAATAATAAAGTACACAGTCACGCATAATTTGATTAGAGCCATTCTCAGTTCGGACGGACTCTATAACAGTTGTTTTTATATTTAGTTACAAAACGGTGTGCACTGGGCGCCAAGAAGTCTGTGTGGCATAATGTGACCGCTCGTTAAATCATACAACTTAACAACGCATTATATAATAATATGCATTCGAGTTATGGTTATTATGTGATCGTCGTAATGGTCGTCTAGCTATATTGTATGCAAACAAATCAGACATCGTCACTAACAAATTACACTACGCCATCTGATCTATTCCGTTCTCGTTATCCTGGTCCTCTTGTTCGGATATCGTAGACAGTAGTCGAGCATTTTAGTCATTCTGGTTTTTAACCAATGGTTCGATGAAATTCCTGACCAAATAAATATTTAATAAAAATCATGATGTATACGTGCAAGAGTATGAAGTGAAAATAACATGATTGTGATAATGACCTATAGAAAGATAATTACCTATCTAATATGATTATGGATAATAATAAGATAGATAAACATTTGCATCTAAATATGGACGTATATTATAAAATATATATTATGCTTATTTTGTTGCTTATATTTTATTTATAACAAAATACCATTCCGTTACCGTCCATTACCGTACCATCCATTACCGAATTCTCTATGACCACTAAACTCTAGTTTCGCTTATGGTGGGAGTGCAAGTGGGCGCTTTGCCGCTTATTTTGACTTTGGTTTTCTTAGGTTAGACCTTGTATGTATGATGTAAATAGGTGTATAATTGATGTACATTTGGCCAGCCTTCAACCCCCTCCCCCCAAATATAATTTTTGAAAATTTTTTTTGCCAAACATTACTATGAATTTGTGAAACTATTTTCAGAATATGTGCGATACTGGATTCACCTTAAATTCAAAAATATATAAGAGGGGCTTGAAAAACGTTCTCCATCNNCCCTTCATGAAAACAATTTATATTTTTTAATTTTTCTTTTGCCAAACATAAGTGCGACATTAATATGAATTTGTGCATTACTCAAATACGTGTTATCTATTTACTAAATTTTAATATGTTGCTAATAATTGTACTTACATAATTTAAAATTATATTCATACTAGATTTTTTTTTAACGCATGTTCAGTATTTGTTCTAGCTACTTTAAACGAAGGTTAGAACCCTTTCAATTATGTTGTGATATTATTATAGTCCTTTATAACATTGTACATAATTATTTACCAATAACAAATTTGTACCTAAATTAATGAAACATTTAATTTAAAATCAAAAAGAAATCATATTCAGTAATCACTAATTATTTCATAATGCATATGCATAGCATTAATTATGAAACAAGTCCTGTAGATTGCATGCATGGTTGTTTAGAAAAAAATCACATATTATTGCATATTCTCTATAAGGTTAAATAAATAACTTTAAATATCTTTCATTATACATATAATCAATCTTAAATTAATCTTTTTAAGAAAAGCTAAATTAATTTTGTTATTTCTAATTAGAATAATGAATACATAAATACTTTTTTGATAAGTTTTAATAATAATCATATTTTGGGTAGTACGCAAGTGGACAATCAATAAAGTTGATGTATGTTTGATCCACTCAGATCTCTTAATGACTATGTGCTCTCAACATTGTTTTTCCAATATAAATATGAATTACACCACTGCGACCGCCCTTGTTGTTTTTATATGTAGGTTTATTCATCTTTGATATGTCAAATATTTTAACAAGACACATAGGTAAATTTGTAGTATTGTACACAACTTCAAATTGATGATGAATCGTGAATATTTAGTCAAAATGAAGAACAGGTTTGATTCCGATATTTTTAACAAAGTGGTCATGTGAAATTCAAGCGTAGCTCCGTCACTTGCTCAACGCCACTTGCACTCCCCAAACACCACATAACTCATAAGTAAATTATTTGTACATAATAATAATATAATATGTCTACAACATTAAACGAATAAACTGTTTATACAATGTACTCTCGATTATCCGGTGTCTTCCGCGGAATCGTCTACATACCTGTATTTATTCAAAAAATATATATATTGTATATTTCCATTATAAATCATTATAGGTTTNNTTTAATTGGGTTGTGAATTTGTGACAGCTGATTACTCGATAACGACCTAAAATACAATTCGCTTATTTTATATTAATACATAAAATTTAATTTTGCGGATTATCCGCGGAATTCGTTTATCTGTGGATGTCCTGCCACCTATTCCTATTCCACGGATAATCGAGAATACACTGTTTATAATACTATATTTATATCTATATTATATACGTATTATTACATTAGTATTATGTGATTATATAGTCTTAGTAGTGTGATGTGGAGTGGAGCCTTTTACAGCCACAACCATCACTTATCTCTTGAGTGGTCCAAAATAAATAAAGTTGCTATTATTATTTATTCGTGTTTTTTCCCCCTGATAGAAGACACTTCAAAGTGTTGCGTTCCTAATGCCAAACTGAGCATAACAATAACGATGCATGGACAATACATTACGGTCGGATCCACAATTCGCTCACGATCATAAACAAACATATTATTATACAATATATATTATTATTATTATTATTATTATTATTATTATTTGAAGTGAAACAGAAGCGTATGCTATTATTATTATTTTATGGTTGAAGTTGTGCGTGTACCGCCTCCGGGAAACGTTAACAACGATGGCCAAATATCAATTCGACGCATATTAAATGTTCTATTAAAAAGTTAAGTTCATTCAAATATTTTATACGATTTAGATTCGCACCAACGGTGACAAACTGTAGTTGTTGATATTTATGCAGGTGGACAACTCACTTTAATTTATTTGTGGGTACAGTAACATAATATTGTTTAAATATTGAAACGAAACCGTTTCAAAATAACGTTATTCACCAAATACGTTATACGCACATAATATTATAAATGTAGATATAATCATCGTTACAAACCAGCTGATATTCGCTCTAATCCCAAATGGTATTCATTGAAACGTGACATTTTTTCAATTTAAGACAATACATGTATTATTATTCTATTGTATATTATTATATTATGAATTATATTTCATTTTTACAAGAAGTTATTCCGTGACATTTACTGTTACACTACTTGTCAGCCCGCGGCAGGCAAAACGTTTATTGTCGCAATCAGTCTTGCAATGGCAGCGCTGATACCCTCAAGGGTCCGCCACACAACTGACAACTATAATACTTCGGCCTAGAACGACTTGCAGTAGTCACGCATGCTGACTGGAGGACGGCGGTTTACTCGAATTTCACTCGTTCAGTCACAGACAAATAGAACAACAATAACAATTCATAAATTAACAAATCCTCTTCTCGTTATTACATTGTCAACATTTCTTATTTCATAAATGGTTATATTAAAGCGATTCACTAAAAAAATTCTCGATAATTCCCACATTTTTAGTCAAATAACTACGTTCTTAAAGCTTTGATTCCCGGCTAATAACGTTATATTCCGATATAAAGTAATTTGCCTAACATATGCATGTGTATATATATAATATATATTATTCAGATGTTGTTTTATTAGGTGAACTGATTAATAAGTCACAACATTTTTAATTTATCACAAATAATTCCATCTTAACAGTAAAATGTATTAATCTTTTATAATATTATTATTAGTTATATTTATCCATACTATTTCTGAAAACAAACTATTTTTAATCATTGCTTCATCACTTGCTTATATAGACAGTATAATAAATTAGATATAATCTTAATACTGATACGAATGAATATTAACTCACTCATACGTATAGTTTAACTTTCATATAGCTATGGTAATTAACTCGCACCCTTATCTTTACAAGCATATTTACATTTAGTAATTGAGTGTTCTTGAAAATCGTAATTATTTATATTTGTTTACTTTGTCTGCCTTTGGTATTAATTTATCTTTTTTGTACGAACATTTTCAGAAATCTAACGACTTGTACAATAGGTAATCCTTAGGTATGTATCTACATAATCGTATTGATTTTTTTGTTGTTTTATAATTAACATAAGTGCCTCTACTAATAACTGTAATATTTGACTATTTTTTTTTTATAGTAATAAAATATAATATTATAAACATGTTGGTATAAATAATAAATGATTACAAAATATAATGAAGTAATAAAAAATCGTTTAGCAAAGCTATTCATAATTTAAAATTTTGATTTATAAAATTCTAATTTTTATTTATCGTACTCTTCATTGTACAATATTGTCGTGAATGTATCGCATTTTTTGAAAACAAATCTGTTTACAAGTGGATTAAATCGTTTATTTTTTTTTTAAACACACAAGTTTTAAAATGTGCATCAAAATATCACTTATATTTAATTTCATACAAAAAATGTAAATTTACAATGTATGTGCTCAAATAATAAAATATTTTTAAAATGCTTTAAAATAGCACAATGTGTCATGTATGTTTTTTATTATATTAAAAAAAAAATCGTTATTAGGATTTGAAACTTAAATATCTTAATGAGTATTATTCAAGCAATTGTATCATTGAACATGAGCATGTCATTTGGGTGAAGAAGTTATTGCGAATAATGAATATGCAATTATAAATATATCTAATACCTATAATATTATTCTGTACTACAATAGGTACAGTAAGTGCAACGACATTTAAAAGACGAAGTAATATTATACCTGTAATAGTAATAATACTATGAAAATAGAAAAGTACCAAATTCAGTACTTCCAAATATTTTAAAAATGTATTATAATTTTCCTGGAAAAAAAGAATAATATCTTTTCACACTTTCTCTTAAAAAATATTTTTTTGTGTTTAAATATTTACAAAAATAAATAAAAAATAAGATCTGGTTTCTATATTGTACGCATACTTTAAAATATGTAGTTAACTAATCGAAATCTGTTTTTAACATAAACGTTCGACATCTGGAACTAAGTATGGGTTATTGTTTTTCATTTATTGGTTAAAACACTCTTAAATAATTGAACTGTTTCCAGCTGCCTTCAGACTTCAGTACAAAATATTTAATACTTTGGTGATATTTAAAATATTTTTGAGTTATCACTTATCAGCATAAAATATTAAATCAATAAATTAAAATTACAGAGCAATTCGTATGTTGTATATTTTTATGCTTTAAAATGTATACTATTTTGAAAATCCCACTTCAAAATCCCACCAAATGTATTGCATTTAAACAAATTTAAGCAACTGTCATATAAAAAACAAATATTGTGAATTTTGTCAATTTGCCAAAATCAAAAGACATAGGTAGTTTAATACGTGGCACATATAATATAGTATTAGAGATTCGTTGGGATACATGTAAAATTATGAATTTGAATAATGTACATATTTTTTTTAAAGGAAAAACAATCATATTCGAGCTCAAATTAGAAGCATACATATACATTATATTTGAGCTCACATCAGAAGCATACATATATATTATACACCGCTGACTGACTGCTGAATCAACTGCCATTTTAAAAGCCCTTGCATGGGCGCTTGGAAAACCAAAAAATAACTTTATCATTCCTTAAGCTCCAATCACGAGTATCTCAAACACACATACACCTAATGACGTACCAAAGAAAATTCACCTCATTATTTTCGCCTATCACACCAAAGGAAACTTTATAAAACTCATGTGGGTACCAGGTCACTCATCAATTGAAGGCAACAAAAAAGCTGAGGTACAAGCCGCTGATATAGTATCCTTAACGACCACGAACAACATTTCACTAATTTTTTTTCTCATTTAAAAATATTAAATGTATGATAAAACTAAACACCCTACAATCCTGATTAAATCATTTGGTCAAAACAAAAAAAATAACTAAACGAAATAATACCCACAATTCTCGATTGGCCTAACAATCATTCGCACAGAAGAAAGGAAACTATAACCAACACAAAATTAAATATAAATTTTTAACAACAAAATAATTTACAAATTATCGTAGTTTTGGCTAATTTGATCAAAATTTGATATTTAAACGCTTATTAAAAAATTTACTGCTATCAAAACTATCATCTTGAATTTTGTACTTTCTTATCAAACTTTTAATAGATCTTAATAATTTTTTTTAATGTTTAAAAGAAATAAACTAAAAAAAATTTTAATTTTAAATGTTTTCAAATACCTCGCTTAAAATCAGTACAAATATTTTGAAAATGTCATTGAGTACTGAATACTTTTATAAAAATTAAAAAGTCTTTAAGCTAATCTTTTTTTTTAGTTCCAATCGTAAGACTGTAAAAGGAACTTATGACAATTTTTTTAAATTTTTAGGCTTAACATTAAAATCAAAAATCGTATGAATTTCAAATTACGAAATAATTGTTACATTTTCGTGATTTTGATGAAAGTTCTATAATGACTAGAAATTTCTTATCCACAAATTTTATAAAAAAAAAAATACTAGGACTACGGTTCAAAATGTTAAGTCATATTTTATAAATTATTTCAATTTTTGTGATTTTTCTTGAGCTAAATATAAACAATTCAGTTTAAACTAAAATAATTGTCTGACTATCATTTAGTTATGTGATAACTCAGTAAATACATATTTTTGTTCAGTTTTAGTTTCAGTTTTAGTATAAATCTCATTTAGAAAACTACACATTATTTTCAAATTATAATATATTTTATATTCCTCACACACAAAAAATAAATACCTTTTGTTATAGAACTATAAGTGCAGTGTATACAATTGTACATTTTTAAAAGTAAATATAATATTATGAATTTTATTATGGAATATAGAACATTATACATTAATAATCATTTAAAATGATTGTACAAGCGTGAAGGTTTATTTTATGTTAGATGTGTTACATATGTAGATCGGTACCTTTTTTTTTTTATTTGCTTTCATTTAGAATGTGTTTTTATATAAAAATTAAAATGATTAAAACTTAACGATGAATTAAACTGTTTTAAAATGTATTTGTACAAAAGCTTTATCTGTAGTTTACTTAAGATTATCTTCCGTTTCTGTTTAGCTATGTTTATATGTAGGTACACTGTATACATGGAAGATAGACATGCTTACAAAATATTATTTATCGTGTTTTCACGACTACTTAGTAGTTAGTAGTAATTTATACTATTTCTTAAAGTTCTAAACATTTTAGTTGCAACTTTTACATTGCCTTAGGTTAAGACACGTAAATGTTCTTTAAGCTGAATTAGTGAGTTGAATTTTTCTACCATAATACATTTTTTTAAGTGTTAATTTAAAGATCTACAAAAAATGTCGTTATTTTATCACAGGATACTTCTGGTTAAAAAATTTTATTTCAGTAGGCTACTTAGGTTTGTGTAATACATAGCCAGTTGGTAATTCATGTGGCCTATACTCAATCCTTTATTTTCAGACAATGCAATGTATAGTTACCTCTTACCTGATCCATAAATCTTAAATAAGTAGATTTTGTATTCCCAGTTTATAGTGTTAAACATAATTTATACCTTTACTTTGAATTGAGAACAGACAAAAATATATTCACTAATATTTTAGTGCAGAAATTAAACTGAACAGTATTTAAAAAAACACATCTTAAAATATACTGTTGACTGTTTATCTATTCATTTAGTATAGGTAAGTAGAGAAATTAAAAATACAATATACCTAGCTGGTACATCATGGAGCAAAATGAAACCAACATGATTACCGACTACCGTTAACATTTAAAGTAATAACGTGATTCTTAACATACTTATTTAGGGTAAGGAATTTATTTTTGCCAGTAAATACTAAATACCAACTAACGGCTGTTGTAAAATGGATAAATAAAATATGTATATTTTATTTTATTGATTTATTACATCAGTTGGTGGTTGACAAAGGGATATTTTAAAAATATTTCTAGTTTAATTGGATAAATATAATAGACGCACAAGATTGGAAGATAAGTTTTTTGGAAATTATGAATTGAAAGAAAAAATATGTATTACTAATTTATTGTAAAAGTTAATCGGTTCATAGCATTGTATAATATGCAGTTTTATAATATTATGTATAGTTATAAGTTCTCGTCAAAAATTAAAATGACGAAAAATTATATTTATTAATTTATTATTTTAAGTTAAAAATAGATTCAGTATTATTTTCTATAAATCAGCCATCAGTTTAATAAATTGATAGTTATGTGAGTGTGGGCCAAATCTGTAGACTTGAATAATATTATTACATTTTCATATGTAACTCTCCCAGGGACGAGAGTAAAAGGTGATTTAGAGAATAATTACGACCCATTATTTCTGAAACACTTTTTTATTTGGCACAAAAGCGATGAATATCAAGTAGAAAACTTTAAGACATTGTTACAATTTTAAAAATACTGTTTTTATAATTTAAGAAATAGTTTTTTTAGTTTCACATATATTTTTTTAATAAAAAGATTATTCTTTATTGTTGTATTTCGTGTGACATCAATGCTTTTCATATATATTACATTACCTGTACTTTAAAAACATTGTTTTTATGATATAACTTCTGAATTAGTTTAATATCTTTAGATTTATCGAATACACATTATTTTAAACTTTTGTTAATAAAAATAGTATGGTAAGTACAGTATAACTTACTCGTGCTTTAAAATAATATGGAAAATATAGTAGCTACTATATAATTATAACTAGAGAAGTCTGAAATCTAACAAACAAATAAAATAACTATTATTTTCAACAAAATCGGGAACACAAATAAAAGTGAATTATTCACTTTTAAAACAGTGTTGTTAAAAATATAATAATTAAAAAATGTTAATAGTTACAAATTCAAAATTATAAAATATTATACTTTTGTTCTTATACGTATTCCAAAATATACTAACTATAACTCTCATTATTTTCGCATCCAAGTATATTTTCTTTTTCTTCTATAAGTCAAATTTAACAATAATATATTATCGTCATAAACATAAATAGTTTATTTTTAAATCCCATATTCTTTTCAATTACGTTCTGAAATTTGTCGTACAGTTCTTTTCCTACTTTTCCATTAGTTATTTTGAGGGTTTCTCTAGTATTATTGACAACTTCAAATGGCTCAAACAAAGTCAGTCTTATGATTCTAATTTAATTATGTTGACTGGTAAATATCTAAAGTTGGACTGAACGTATATTATGTTTGAGCCTAAATTAAGTTCAGCCATAATTCTGATACTTTTTTGATTGAAACTGTCATCTGAGTTTAATTTTGATGATACGTTTTGTATACTTGTAAAATTATGAGAGTAGTAACCTAGAGTAGTACATCTAACCACGTCCCCCAACGAGCTGTTATATTAACCGGAAAAATAGAAATAACAGAGGCTTTTGTTTCAAAATCTCTAAACGTGCAGTTTAGGCTTTCAAAAATACTTTTTTAACATTTGACATAAGTCAAAAATATGATTAAAATCTCCAACAATTTTTTCCACTACTTTATTATGTGAATGTGCAAAACAGGTGTCTATAGTTGCTTTAAATAATCCGTTAATTTTAATTGTTTTT
>PVMI01056101.1:0-22346 GCA_008528875.1 Aulacorthum solani | reverse complement strand
GAAAGAGGTTGAGGATGATGCTTGGTGAATCACACTGTATCTATTCACATTTTTCCCTCGGTCATTGGTTATTACCTATGAGACGAGTGATTAATAATTATTTAAATTAATGTAAATACATATGATTAGGAACATTTTATAATTTAAATTTATATAGTACGTTTTTATTATTTGGATTTTTATTTAGGTCTGTTGAAAGCAATTGTATCCCTCAAATTTAAAAATTATTAACTTATCGCACCTACATAATATTATAATGTCGTAAATGTATTGTTACTTTTCTCGATATCTTTAATTTTTGAACTGTCAAACCGTTAGAATAATATTATAACAAATTCTTTTATTCTATCTGACAATTTTTAACAATTTTCGGGCCATCATAATTCATTTACATGATATTATCATTAATATGTAGGTACGTATATAATGATGCATAATTGAACAATGAAAATGTTCAATGATTACCGATGTAACACAGATATCTTAGAAGTCCAGCGTCAACAATCTATAATGATAAATTTAAATCACAGAAAGAGTGTTGGCTGGTAGTAGCTTGAAATAATATTCGTCAAAAAATTGTTACCACACAAGGTAACGTATTATCATATTTGTCGGTAAATAATAAGTATACCCTAAGATTAGGTTAGGTCTAGATAGAAACAGAGTACAAATGACTTATACAAAGCGTTCATAAAAATGTAGTGTACCCTGCAGGAAAGAAATGCGTGTGTACATCACAGACGTATATTTTACAAGAACTATATATAGTTACTAGACAAATTAATGTATTTGAACTTCTTTCAATACACTTGTAGTGGATTTTATTTTTATTTTTAAGCAACAATTTATCACGTAGAGTTAAAGAATATTTTTTGAGGCGGATAGTTCTATGTATAACATGAATATTACCATTATTATTATTTATTCATTTTAATAATATATTAATATGTTTGTATCGTACCTCCATAACTATAAATTATGTAAGTAGTTATCTATTATGGTTACCACGGTCCATTAATAATAAAGGGCTGAAAAGCAAAATGTGATAAACTGTAAATAAACATAAATTTAATATATCTCCTTACACAATATTATATGTTATACACTATTATTATAATATAAGAATTAACCCTTCCCAATGTCAAAAATTTGTAGTTTTAAAACTAAAATAGGTACAATGGTACATTCTGTACTTTCATATCGACCACTGGGTTTAAAATTCCTTAATTTACCTTAGGTTTTATCATAGTTTTGCTTCAATCACTTCAAAAGCAATTTGAGATCATAAAATATTAAAATAGGTAAATTTATTTTATAAAAAGTGGATTAGAAAAGTGTATGTTAAGTGCATTTTTTTTATATAAAACTGAGAAATAGTTTAGTGACGTGACAAGGTCGGTGGGACGGGTACAGTTTTTGAGAAACTGACCATTATTGTTAAAGTGACTTTGTGAGGTCTGCAGAGAGTAGGGTGTGGTATGAATGTGACCGTCAAGTATGTTTTTAATTTTCTATTATAAATATAGTTTGATGAATTCAGTACAATTTATGGTTATGGCTGCATACACTTTTGTAAATAACAGAACAAAATAATCAAGTTTTCCTAGTAAAATAAAAAGTGGTTGCATGCTCACTCCCTTTTTCCTCTCCAATAATTCAGTTATTCAAAATATGACTTTTGAAATTTTTTATTTAGACTTTATTTTTTAACTGTTGAGATTTTTTGAATCACATAAATAGTGTTCTATGGAGATACAAACTACTGTTATTCAAATGATAAACTCCTTTTTATAGAAGATATATCGGTAATCAAATATCATTAATAAATCCCATTTTACATAATTGATCTTATAAATATTTTGTGTAACCATTTTTAAGAACTGTTGTCCTAAGTATATATATTTTATCCAAATACTATTCACTTGAATTTTAAATTATTTAGGTACATCACATTTTCTAAAAAAAAATTGACTATAAATCTAACCTACAACAAAAATCTCAAGAATCTAAAATCATGGCCTTGTGTAATATTTAAAAATTCCAAAAATCAGAATTTGAATAAATGTATTATTAAATATTATTATATTATTGATCATGCTTTGCAAAACACTTTATATGTGTAAACATATTAAAATATGGTTTTTAAGTACTCTCTTTCTATTCTTACAACTCACTTGTACTTTGATGTATTGAAAATAAATTATATCACACTCACGATATAATGTAAAACTGTACTCACTATATAGTGATGTATCAACTATTTATCCTATTCATAACGCCATGTTATATAAATTATCTTATTAAAAATCGTTGCAAATTACAATAACAATCTTTATTTGTGGAGTCTAATTCCAATCACTGCAATAGTGTTGTTGTTATTATTTTTATTAATTATAAAGTATTCCTGACAAGGTCATCTAACTTATTGACAACATATTTTACCTTTTTTAACAGTTTCTGACAGTAGTGATTGTAGTGCATATTATTCACACAATAGTAATAGGACAGTTTAATAGTTTAATTTAATAAATAGTTTATAAACTTATATACTTTAAACTCTATACTCGTATCATAACAACGAGACATTGAGAAAATAAACTCGTTGTATTATAAAATAAATGATGTAATATATGAATAAATATACATATCGAGTGCTTATTATTCACTAAGTGAGTAAGTGTATATTATATTGTGTAGGGGGTGGGTAATTTAGGGTTCTGAATTCGCTCGTGGCCCATTTCCTTTATTTATTTAGCTGGCTGGACGCGCTAGTAGTTTTGTGTTTGTATTAGTATTTAATCTTCAGTGTGTGGGTGCATTTTTTTTTTATTATTGTCTTTCCTGTTCACATTTATTCGTACAAAATTCTGTCGTACCAACTATAATGAATAATATATATATATATGCATTTATTCACTGAAAAACATCGACGCCCCCCGAAACTCGATATTCGGTCTTCCCTAACGTGTCGATAACAATTTTACATTATTAGACATGAAAATGTATACTCATTGTTGTATTGTGTTTGCCTCTATTATATTAAGTATGTGGACATGGTCGATAAATAGCAGTTTAGCAAAAATGTGTTTAGACTTTAGAATAAGGGTCAAAGTGGAAACGAGTGTATAATATTACAATTGCGGAGTGTTGCACGCATTTGAATACAAATATATTTGATGTAGGTTCGACTCGTTCTTCAGTGTGATATTTTGAAATTCAGATTAAAATGTATATATTATAATAACATTATGTCTATTGTGTTTATATTTCAAATCTATAATACCCACTGTATTTTAATTTCCTGTATTTTGAAACGATTATTATCGCTGTTTCGATTATTGTCGATGATATTACAGTGATATAATTGTACGGACCAGTATTTCCTAAGAAAGTTTTACATTTACTGCAACTTTCAAGTCTAATACGGAAAAATTATTCGTAGCTGCCAATTAGAAATCATTTGCATAATTGTTAACTAACAATTTGTATTAAGTACTGGTAATTGTGTTACATACATTCTAGGTTTTGTGTAAGGCACACGCACATCGAAGTTATAAAAAATATTATTAATTTTTTTCAATCACTAAGAATCGTGAGTTGAAATTTTATTTGAATATCGGTAACTGATAACTTATGCTGGTACTATTTTTTATAGTACTAGTATAAGTATTAAATATTTTTTTCCTTTATGCATGCAAAAATAACATTGGTGTAAATAATGTATTAATCTGATGAAAATTAACAAAAAATATGCTTATAATCTTATATAATTATAAAGATTATTAATTTGAATAGTTAGTTGTTTGTATTGCAATGTTGAAAATAACAGTTCACATATTATTTTGATTTATAGGTATACTATAGAATTATGTACCTATTTTAGTATTATGACAACTACCTACTATGAAAATATGAGACAAGACGTAATCATAAATAATGACCCTGTACAATAACAATAGATAGTTTATCAGTTTTCTTATATTATTATGTTCAATTTCATATTTTTAAAACAAATAACAGTTGTTTAGTTTTTTTTTTTTAAATAGTGATTATGCACGTTAATATTTTATGTAAAAAAAAGTTTGAAAACGAATTGTAGTTTAAGACTGATGTTAAATTTATACATTTTTCATTATGATTAAGTTAATTCAAAAAAGGTAATCATCATTTTTCACCACAATTTTAATTAAATAACAAGGACCCAGTAAATGGGTGGTCTTCGAGGTGTTTAAACGATATTTATCATCGAAGAATAAACTATTTTTGATCTAAAAAATAAATAAATTAGTGCTGTTTTTAATAGCTATTTTAATAGTTTTTAACGATGTTTCCTTACTTTTGTTATTTTTCTTAAATATGCACCTAATAAATTTCAGCAGTATAAACTATTGTTATTTATTTATGGGTTTTATTAAATAGTCTAAATAATAAACAATATATTATACATTTAATACCATACACCCTAAATACATATTGTATATAGGCACATATATTATATATTTTATATTATGTAATGCGTGTGGGTTTTTTCTATTAGTAGTACATATGAAATATAGGTGAAAATACAATATGAATGTCTTTAAGTACACCGTATGCATATTTTTATTACAAAGTTTGTCTTTCGACTTGATACAGGATGATTCAGCAAGTATATTTGCCATGATTTTATCTTTGATAACGAATTTGTCAAAATTTCGATTTTTAGGGTTTTTAAATATACTTGAAAGTTAAAAGACCATATTATTTTCAAATATTTGAAATTTTTAGTTTTAATTAAAAAGTGTCTTGTGACGATAAACACTTCTGTGTTTCAAATAAGAATTCCCTTTTTTACTGTAAATGACTTAGCGGATAATTTTTTGAAAATGTTAATGTATCTAATTTTAAATTCAAACAAGTTATTTCTCAGTGATTACAGTGTAAGTAGTAGCTACTTTATACTAAGTTTTCTTAATTTCACAATTCACTCTGAGTGAAGGTTGAGTAATAAATTAGTATGACAATAATGTGTATGTCTTAGATAAAAGAAATGAGCACTTAAAAGTTTCATGCATAGTATGTAGTTCTAAGAGTGATACATTTAAGTGTCTAAACTCATTATATTATATTCAGTCTTTTTTTAAAGTTTTTAATTTCGTGAAAGACAACATACAATTTTAATTTTATATTTCAAAGCAAATTATTTTTCAGAGTTTCTCAATACATTAAAATCGAATTTCGAACTAGTAGTCAAGCAGAATATGAATTGTAAAGTTTTATAATTTTAAAGTTTTAAAAATGTTTGAACTTTAAGGTTTAGATGAGTGGAGTATTGGACCAGCATTTTGCGAAGTACCGTTTTGTCATTCTACTGTGTAGAACCGCTCATATTAACTTTAAATATTAACACCTAAAAATTTTTATAACTACTCATTTGAAATTTGATTCTATGTATTGAAATACTTTAAAAAGTATTCTGTTTCGTAGTATGAAATTAAAATGTGTTTTCATTTAAAAAAGAAAAAACCTTAAAAATGATGTTCATGAATTAATAAAAAATTGTAAATACAATTTTTCTTTCAACAATTTTAGTTTTTTTTTTTTAATGACATGAAATTTCATTAAACTTGTTTGAATGGTTTATTAGTTGGATATTAAAAAATGTTGACATTTTGATACATGCCTGTTCTCAAAATATAATCAATATGTTAATGACGACATACAACGAAACATTATAAAATAAGTCATATTCTACTCAGAATATTATTTCTTGTATTGTGTGCAGTGATTTATCATCGCTTTCAAGTGTAATAACACAACAACAGCCAACACCCATTCACTAATCACAGTATAATACGGCTAGTATGTTATACTTNNTTTTTTTTTTTTCAGTTTAAACTTTGTGCATTCAATTTTTCATTTGGAAATTTCTCTATTTGTGTTACTTGAAATATTTCAATCAATCAAAACCTATCCATAGCTTATAAATACAAATTTAATTTAATTATAGGCATAATTTTTGTATTTGAAAAACTATATTTATAATACTTATATTAAGAGATTCAAATTTAGATCTATCATATATTTATTGTTCAATAATAATATTTTTAATTAGTGCCAGTAAATCATAATAACTCCTTAGTTGATATTATGGATTATAACTTGCTTAAACACAGCGAAGGAGAACATCGAAGAATGAAGATACAAATGAGACAAATAATAACATATATAGGTATCTGCTCAAGAATGATAAATATTTGCTACACAAATCATTATAATTTAGTAGCATAGTATTAGTATTTAGTATATACAGTCTTGTTAACATTTTGCAGTTGATTATTGATATAAAATACAAATTATAACTTATATAGTTTAAATCAATACTACTAACTAATATATTTAAATTAAGTTTTATTTGAATTACATTTACAAGCACTTGAGTTGTAACTATGACATTTTGTAAAATAAATGACTTTGAATGGAATAAAATGTGTTTATGGAAATAAGTTTTACAAATCCTCGAGGGTGGGCGTTGTGGTTTTGAACAGTATAGAACAGTTAATCACAAATAATCAATGGCATTTATTAAAAGCCAATAGCTGTGGTATTATAATGTCCTCTACATACAGTTTTATCAGTACCATTGTCTCCAAGAATTTTGTCAATTTAGGTTGGAGTAGGGTCGAGATGGTCTTTTTCATATTTACCCGAGCCTGTGCGTATAGTTTTGTGTGCTTATATTATGGGCGGAGACAATTAAATAATTATAATAATTATTCTTGTCGCGTTTTTTTTCGTTAAGGAGTTTCTCGTCGAGGGTTTTTGCCCGTTGGATGTTTACAACACCACCGACATAAAGTGCATTTAAAAGAATAATGTAAACAAAAAAAAAAAGAAGAAAAATTATTTCGCGGGTTTCCGTCACGGTGATGGTAGGTGTACCCGTATTATAGTGTACTCACCCTTCCCCCTTACACACACTGCCGATGGGTTTGGCACTAAAAGCATTTTGCTTACCTTTTCACCAAGTCCGGTCTCGACTACAACGTCACAATCGATACGTGCCCATTTACTAATAAATAGTTACATCCATGCGGTCACCTGCAACAACAAAAGTCACAATTCGGATACTATAATATTGACGTCATCACTTGATACGATTTCCGTTAACCAATCCATTAAGGGTCTATAATAGGCGCAATATTATTAATGATTTCAATCATTTATATAGAAATACGCATGTCTCGTTGATTGATTCGAATTCGTTAGTAGGTACTTCTTAAAATTTAAATGCGTGTCAATATACGGGTTGTATTCGCTTATTTAATATGTCATAAATTCATTAATCAACATGGGTTGAGGATAAAAACTTTTAGACGTGATTCCGGTTAAATAGAAACAAATAACTAATTTACCGTAGGTAGTTAAGTATTTGCTACTCTTTTACTAACATAAATTCGTAGTCCAGTAGTCTGGTATATCTATTTGGTATTTATAATTAAAATAGTTTAATATCCCGATTCGTTTAAAAATATCTTCGCAGAGACGTTATTTTTTCTTTCCAGCTACCTTATTTTTTAATGTTTATAATTCGTAATTACATTGGTATTATTTCGACTAATTGTTGGTAAATTTATTTACACTTGACCAATAATTCAAGTTTTATTTTTAATATTTTGTTTTAATTTGAGTCTATCGACATGCTTTTGTTTTCAATTTTCTTTACAATTAACTTTCAATGTTAGCAAATAGTTTAAATTGTATATTATGTCTTGGTTTATAACGTTACAGTATAATAGGTAGCTATTTTAAGAATATCATTAAGTTTGTTCAACTTCTGTAAGAAATTTCAGCCGTGAAAGACCATCGTTATTTTCGAGAAACGTTAGTTCAGGAGTAATGGTTTTACAATTATAGTGAAATAATAATTATTAATATAAGTCTTAAGTATTATTGTTTAATTGAATAATTTATAGTTATTTAAATGTGTACAAAAAATAAATAAAAAATATTCAAATTTTCAACCAATGTGGTTTTATTCAAAAATAATTTGAAGAATTGTGAAAATAATTTTAATTTTGAATACAATTTTAGTGAACAATCATTGGTATTTTCGAATATATTTTAACGGTTCACCAGGGAAAAAGTAACAATTAATGCAAATATTTAAATATTATTAATATTTAAAATCATGATGCTGATAGTTCGAAAAATCATATCAAGTGAACATAATTACATTTTTTATAACTTTCTTAACAAAAATTAAATTTTGATACAATATTTTACGGTTAACTAATCAAGCATAAAAAATATAATATCCCAAGTAAAAGACCATACATTTTTAGTAAGTTATAATAATGTAAATAAATTGAACGGCCAGAAAATAAAAATAATATTCATCTAATACATTGGTATAATTATAATTATAATTATTATGTTTTTGAAAGAAATTATTTATTTGTGCGTCTGGTATAAATAATTATATAAGTATTTGAAACCATAATGTTCAAGGTCATTCAGTTTATCAGGAATCAGTTATACTATACAGATAATAATAAATATACACCGAAGACCATATTTTTGTAGGCTAGGATACATAGAATATAGGTATAGATTAGGTACACCTAGGCATATATTTTACATTTATACCTCTTTTACCATTCCACACAATAATTCTGACCCACATTATACAATATAATCTATTATTGTTTTATACACTACTAAATTATATTTATTTAAATTAAATATATTCACATCCTTCAAAACTTCATAAAAAAATATTAAGAAAATTTATTTTAGTTACTTCGCATTGTCATTGAAAAACAATAATGAAACATAGGAATACTATGACAATATGACTAATTACTTATTATAATATGTTTTAATGTGATATAAATTTCAATGGAAAAAAATATTGAGTTCTTTTTGTTTAATATATTATTATCATACAATAACTATTTAAATTTGGTGCACTCTAGGATTAAGTGTTTCATTCTTCGTTTATTATCATAATAATATTATTGAGGGGGTTCCAGTAAAAATTAACTTACGACCGCCGTGTAGTCATATTGCCTACTCATATCGCCGTGTTACTAAAATTGAATTATTCAGAAGTAGAAAAAAAATGTTTATGTGGCGCCTAATGTAGCACGGTGGTTGGCCACGGTCAATAATGTATAGTGTGGTCAAGTATCGTCCGGCACCGCTAGCTTCCGGATGGGTTACCAACCGGGATTTTAGTGACGAATATTAGTCCCGCATACACATGTTTCTCAACCAACCGTAACCTCCCTACAAAAATACAAAATACTAATAACCATAGTCACCCACGGTGCTTAAGTTTAATTAAATAACTTCTATCTTTAATAAAATCATTCGAAATAATTGTAATTATAAATTTTAAATGAAAAACGAATTAATTACTTAATTAAACGACAAATGATCACAACCCTGGTCAATTATACCATTCTGCCACTGAATTTTGTAATGAATCAACTAGGTATTGTGGTATTGTTTTCATTAGTCATAATAGATAATTTTTGCATAGGATTATATTTTATGTGTAATTTGTTGTACTATATTATGTACGATGTTCTCTACATTTTCCAAGACAAGATGTGGCCGAATACAATTATCAGCGGACACCAGTTTGATCATTCTGGCAACCGTCGAGGACGAAGGTCGTATCTGTCACTCTTACCATACATGATTAACCTTAATATTTAGTCCACGATTGGCGTGATTCCTGTCTCGATTTGTCAAGTTGTTTTTTCACCGTCCGGTATCTGATGACCGTCTACAGGAAACGAGGAAATTACGTACACTGACACCATCGTCATCAGGGTACATTATGGTGAATCAGGTTACATTTTATTGTTACCGTCATTTTATCAAATTTATGTTTGTCGAAGAACGTCCCCCATTTCTTATTTAGTTGGTAACTTTGACTGTCGGTGTAAAAATCGACCGTGTATGATGTTAATAACCAGTATACCCGGATATACTATGTGGTGCGCTGTCAGCATGTATAAGTACCATGATAGAGTGGTTATACCGCTTTTCTGGTAATAATTCGATATCTTTGGTTAACAGTCCGTCCGATCCCCCGTATTGTAAGTCAATGGACTTGTGACATGTGTTGATTTTTATACGTTGTTGTTACAGTTTTCACCACAACGTTTGGGTACACTCTACTTTTTGCGGCGATGGCCAAAGTCACCTGACTTTTAGTGGTAACTAGTTACAGTCCACTTCATCTTAGAGTCAATGACAGTGAACAGTTTCCATTGAAAAATTAATGACTAGACAATGTGCTTGGGGATGTAACAAACGAAACAACTTGTTTGAAAACTCTGAAGAGTATTACCTCTAATTGTTGCTGTCTTGTAGATATATGTGAAAAGTCTCTAGCTGTAGCCTAAGGTAATACAAATACGTATATTTATACTACGTATAACGATAATATTATTAATAATAACAATAAAACTATGAAAATAATATGCAAGTTACGATTGGATTGAACAAACATTTTAAAAATTAAATAACTTGATCTTTATATACATTTTATGTTGATAAAAAGGTATTACAATAATATTTTTTTTTCAGTTATAAAAGACTATAAAACTATAAAATATGATTTGTGTAAACACTATAATATGCGTGATATGGATTAACACCTATTTATAGAAATTAAATTATGCAATAGTGGAATGCACGAAATTTCTTCAATTAATAGCTTTTGAGTAACACTAAACATTCCCGTTCTTCCCTTGTTATTTCTGAATCCCATGATTGTGTAAATATATTAAATAATTCCAGTTTAAATGTATGGACACATTACATATATGTATTATGTATATTAAATTTTATACATACGTGAAAAAGTTTAGTAATTAAATTTAAAAAAAAGTTTTTATTTACTATTGTTATAATTACTGCAGATACACCATTTGAGATTTAGAAATAAGGAGAACGTAGCTCGTGTACAATATAATGATGTAAATTAATTTATACAATTCGATTTTCCCTAATATGCTGCATTAATGATTATTATAAAGTATCAAGTATCATGTATACAATTTATATTGCACACAGTAAAAACATATGTTTTTATACGTGTAAAATGTATGCAATGCACGTTAGAAATATTTGGAAATAAAATCCAAATTAATATTAAAATTAATTTTTCAATATACATTAATGTTATTCAGATTTCGAAACGTCAATATTGTTGCAGTTCTATTTAGTTTTGAGTACCAGTTTTGAGACACATTTATTATTTTGAAATCTGTCCTACCTGCCTACCAAACAAAATAATATCGATGGTCATAGAAATTCAGAAGCATCATCTGTGTTTTGTTTTTTTTCTATCCCTTGTGTATAAAATAGAAGGTTACCATGGTGTGTGGGCAACGAGACTCAAGGATAAAACTGACAATGACAAATAGGTTATGTAGAACATGTAGATAAAAGTATAAAACGACCACCAAACGTGTTCCCCAGAATATTTAAATCTTGTGAATTGTGAATTCCGAGTAAGCCATCGGAGTTTTTATGCCAGGGTAAACAAATAAAATAAAGACGATTGTCATTCGATAGGACTGAAGAAACTTATCGAAGAATCCTGGATGGGCGTACAATTGCGATAAAACTTGCGACAAGCGAAACGTTGAAACATAAGTATTATTATGTATAAATCCGTTGAACGATGTCCTATTATATTGGTGTGCCGACGATATACATTTGTAATCAAACGCAATCGACAATGATACTCGTTAGCGCAATACGATTATAGTACAGTAAAGTCGAAGTAATAGTAATCATGTAATCATTGACCTTAAGCCAAAATAAATTGTCTGAATACATTTACCTCCATACGTCTATATCTATAGAGAATAGCGACCACAGGCTTAAGAAAACCAGAATGAAACAAATCGTACTTGAATTGTGTAGCTGCTCTAATAATTTTGGTATGAACTATTGTACAATATTTATAGATAATGACAAGTTCCATGAGATAATAATAGCAACTCGGTTTTGGTTTAGATTTTGAGACACATGGAAAAAATATAAAAAAAATTCAGATAAAATATATTTGTTAGTTATTACTTATTACCAACTAAATTTATCATTCATATATCATACTATTATACCAACGATCAGTCATATAATTATACACACATGTAATAGAGTCGTAGAGACGCAGCAGTGAGCTCCGCGACTTGTTATGTTCTTTAAGTTACAATATAAAAATTGAACGAATTTGTCCTTTTTACCTCAGGATAATATAAATATGAAAATGATAAATAAAATAAAATCAAAAATATAATACCTACACATAAAGATATAAATATTATTATTATCCTTGCCCAATTCGACTTTTTGAGACCGTCGTACTCTGAAATTACTTGACCGGACGCTCTATGACGTATATTACATTATATAATATTATATTATTATACAGTACAGATATATAATTTTATGTTACGTTATCGCTATTTCGTTGCGCATGTGTGTGTGTGGGTGGGTGTGGGTGTGTGTCTACGAGCACGTGACTCGTACGCTTTTGCTATCGATTGAAGTTTTAACATTTTCACGGCGACCACGAAAAGGGGGTTAGGTGTGCTGGAAGAGTGATGGTGAGGGGAGGGTTGTTGTGCGACAGAAATTGGCAAACGAACGGCACGCAAGACGATCGTAAAAAAGGCGCCCGCGCGACGACGACGACCGGTTCTCGTCTCGCCGATTGGGGTAGCGACCCTCGCCGACCGACCGACGTCTCTTACAGAATTTTGAGTATCGGCGGTGGCGACCGCATAAATGTTATTGTCGGCTACTTCCACCCCCGCCTATTTGTGCATTCCGTATAATACGGCGCCGTGCACTGATGCCGAGGCGGGTGATTCTATCGTAATGTTTTTATACATGGGAGCCCAGAAATCGATGACCTTAACGTCTTAAAAATTATCCAAATTAACCGTAACTACTAAGAGGGTGAAAAATAAAAATCATAATTTCGTATTGATTTTTTAGGTTAAATAAAATTACTGCAATAAAGAAAAGCGACGTACTGAATAGTAAAAAAAAAAAACAAATGCGAATGCATTAAGATCTTTAAAATTTTAAATTAAATAATATGTTAAGTACTTTCACAATAACTGATAATAAAATATGATTTCAGACTCAAACTCTTTATAGTTTAAAACTTTAGTTTGTCTTTTGGTGGTTTGACTTTTAAAATGAGTGGAAAATAAGTCAACCGACAACCACGCCGGTCGTGACATCAGCGTGAACATCAAATATTTAAATGATGACAAATGAAAAGTTATAATGGTTCTGACAGTTGAAAATAATAATAATTCCTGACAAAAACACGTGGATTTAAAATTGTAATATTTTTTTTTTAAATATCTTTTTTATTGTTATTTTCTAATTTTTGATATCAAATTTACTTTATGAAAAAATTTCTATTATGTTTACGTTTATCGGTTGGTAGAATAAATTGTACTGTATCCAAAATAATGCCAATACGTTTTAATAGATATCACTTTGCAGACTATAATGTTATTATTTAGATAGCTATCATGGGTATACTTGTGAGGAACGGACAATGATCCAAAACATCGATTACGAAGTGGGATTAATTTTAAAACACTGAATTTCGTGCATTTTGTAAGTGCGTGCAACGTGACCGAAATAACGAATGATTATCGGCATCTCGAGACAACCGCCTTGGCTAAGGCCGTCTAGACGTCCAGAGATAAGAAGTTAGGACGACGACAACGCGGCGCCCCTCTGAACCGTAGACGATCAGTATAATATTTACTCGGTAGATAACCGAAACGATAACATTACGCGATGGTAATAATACTAATAAATAATAATACACTTAAGTACAGTTGATTAGGTATTAATAATATTATTATTATTATGATTACATTTTGTTAATTTACGGATCGTAAACGGCTGTGCGTACTTACATAAGAACTTTTTTGTAGTAAATATTATTGAATCAAAATTTGTTATAATTGTATTGAATATTTTCAGATGTGATACAAACAAACTGAAGTGAATGTGAACTGTATGAGAGATGTGGGGGATGTGAGGGATGTGAGGTATGGGTGCGACTAATAATACGACAACAGAAGCGGATGCTTTTGCTATGTAAGCTTACTTCGAACAGTACAAACAGAATATTGACAGAGCAAGTACATACAATAGATAAGGTGGACGCTGCAGTCGACCAGCAGTAATACTCGAGTAGAAACAATTAAGGCTGTTTCATAGAAATCTGAATGCACAGGTACAAGGAAAGACTAATAAAAATCAAGTAAGGCAAATAGAATTAATTAAAAAAGAAATTAGGTCAAAGTTAAAATGATTTGGCACTGAAGTATCATGAAATGTAATGACTTCACTGATATTAAGGTTAAGAACCAACCATATTTTAAAATGATTAGATTTTTTATACTTTATTTTACTAGCGTTTTTAAGCGATACTTAAGTATTTTTTTAAATGAGAATCACCTTTGTTTCTCACAAATCGTTAACCGGATGACTTTTTTGAAAATATTGATGTCGATCTTGAATCGAAATTTAAACGAGTAGTATAGAAGTTAATTCAATGTTGTATGTTAAGGATAAAATACCATCGTTATGGGTTCATATGATATGGGGGCTATGATGTTTTAAACTTTTTAGTATCTAATTAATATATTTTATTTATACATATTTAATACCAAAAATCAGAATCATAATTTATTAAAGGAAGAAATTGAATTGATAATACATGGTGTATATATGGATTCACTCTATATAGTTTAAATTCTATTCTACAATGGTTGTCCAATTATGTAAATATTTGAACACAAATTATTTAGTTAAATTTAAACAATTAAACACGCAGTACTCAAATATTTACATAAACAGTGAAGATTTCAACATTTCAAATATTAATGTTTAAGAAATGTGTCCATAATTTTTATTTCTCAACGAAAATGTTGGTTTTTGTAATTCTGATATAATGTTGATTATTAAAAATATTTCATAATTTCATAATTTATTGGCGAATTATTAAATTTGTGTACATGCAACATATATTTTACTCAATCCTAACCTACCTTTCCAATTTAATTATACACTTATACATTTTGTATGTACCAAACTGTTATTAATTTAAAAACCATATGGTGTATGATATTTCGTGATTCTTACAGTTAATACAAATAGTGTTCGCTAATTAAATAAGTAATAATATACAGTTGTAGTATAAATGTAATTTTCAGAGTACCTACACTAGTTGTGTTCTGAGTTTCGTAATTACCTAGCTACCTACTACTTACTAGTTCAATAAATGTGACCAAATTAGTTATTATAATCTGTATATACTATGTACCAACTACCCACATTAATAATTTGAAATCATTTGAAAGGTGATGTCGAGTTCCAGTATATTCAGATTAATAAAATTCTCTTTTTAATTTTTGATTTCATAATAACAGATTCAATTGAATTTTTTATTCGATACGGTACGATACGCTGTAACTTATAATTGTGTTTATAGCTTTTGTACAATTATGATAAAATCCCTTTAAATTAATGCAATTTATAATTTAAAAAAAAATTAATAACTTGATTTTCGAAAATTACATTCGCCATTTAAAAATGTCAATGAGATATTTAAGTGGGTATTATTTGTTTAAATGTTCAAAGTGATGAGTGAAAACTGTTAATCATTTATGTTTTGCTATGGTTCTAGTTAGTATCTACCTATTCCGCGTTCGTGTACCTAATTTTAACCAAAAATAATATTGATTTGAAAATGGATTTAATAAATTTAGTTTATATTTACTTACTAAGTCTAAAAAGATATAGTTAATAACTTATCCATATAAAAAAGTGACTCATAAAAATACATTAAAAACTTGACCTTTTGTTTTAAAAATATTATTAATACTGTTTAGTATTTTCTGAGGTCTCCTTTTACTCATTTTTAAATTGATATTTTTTGATTGTCATGTTTATAGCATATCTATATTCTGAAATATTAAAAAAAATACTAAAAAAAAGGAATGCAAATCAATAAAAATGTTATAGCTTTATGTGACTCTATACCTGCAAAGTAATAAATTATTAAATACCTACTTCCATTAGGTTGGAACCCATTTCAAAGTATTCTCGTTTTATTTCATAATTTTTGAATTATTTACAAAAATAAACCCATTCTTTTTTAGTGTAATTATGAACATTTTTACTAAGACAAAATGTTTTGAATAAAATACAATGAGGTTGATTGTTTATACACGCCTTAAAACTGAAAAAAACTACTTATACTTAATTAACTATTTATTTTTTAGATTAATTTTTTAATAAGTGTTTAAAGATTTTATTAAAACAGAAATAAATACTTTATGATGACCGAACAACAAATATCACGTCATATACCTAATCTAGGCATCAGGGGATACTCTAAAACCCAGTATACAACGTAAAATTGGATTAAGACATATAATCTTTTTTTTTATCATTATTGCACACAATATAATATATATTAGTTGTGTGGGGTAATATTTAGTGTAGTTATTACGACGGCCACTAGTTCAGCGCAGCTGATGTTCGATTTTTTCATGTCAGTATCATGTAACGTTACTGATCGGATTGGAAGAGCAGATCCAAAATTATATGGGTGTTATAGACAGTATGGAAATTGGATTAATTTCAGGTAAGAAATTAAATAAAAATATATTCTGTTCATAAAATTAAAATAATAAACATTTGTATCGTTTATCTTTATAATATTGAACAATTGTGTGCATATTTTAAGTTAAAACTGTAATAAATTAATATTCAAGTATATCATCACACTTGCGAGGTATATGGAAAATTAAGTTCTAACTTAGTTTTAAACTTCAAAGTTATAATGTTTGTAAATATTCACCAGAGCCAATACCCAGTTAGGTTATCTAGTTCCATTTTATTCCATAGATTTGTTTTGTGCTACCTAACAAAAATAATAAAGAAAAATAATGTTCTGCTTTAGTAGTTGTTACAGGTATAATTGTAGCAATTACAAAACAAATTCCAGTGGAAAATCGTTTGTCGACTGTAAGTTATTATGACGTTATCGTAGTGTCTGAAATCGATTTTTATAAATATCACGAAGGTCTAATGGTTACAAAATAATAATAGGACTAATAAGTTAGTTACAACGATACACGATATAATAATAACGATGAGTATACAAATTAATCTCAAATGGCCATGTCGAAAAAACATATTTTTTTCAAGGGGATTTCAACCTTCTATACGCGTGCCTGGTACGCGGTGCCACCACTCAGTCATCCTATATGACTGGACTATTCATATCCCCTTAATATATAATATACTCATTGGACGTCGGCGCAGTGCTATATACACTCTTTACCGATAGTAAACTGTTTCTGCAGGCTTTTCTCAGCATATTCAATTTAGCATATATCACGCAGATATGCATAGGCGTGTGCAGAGTTATACAGAGATCATGGTACCACATACAAATTATCTGTAATTCATGTTCCTATAACTACAACAGCAGCTATAATGAAATATAGATCGATAAATACATCGGAATTTGTGAAGTTATGGAATATTGTTAATATTTAATTTTACGTCAAATGGCAATTTCCAAAAATCCAACCGTAGGATGCAGGTACATAAACAAGATAATATAGTTACCTTATAATTATCTTAAATGGTAAAACAGAGTTAATTTAAGAGAACACAATAAATATTTACAACAAAGGTGAAGCATGATGCGACCTTAAATTCCGAAATAGGCAGTTGGTTCCTTTTGTTTTAGATTTATCGTGTTATGTGATTATTTAAAGAATGTACCATACGGTGGAAGAGATGATTATACCAATAGGATGGAGAATGGAAAACTATAAGAAAAATGATGTGATTTATGTAATAGAAGGAAGAGGACACAAAAACATGGCGTTGAGAATAGAGAGTAGGTATATAATCTACTTTGTAAGAGTTAATAGTCGTGCCTTGGATGATTGACAAGAAGAATATAGAATAAATGCGAGAGGAATTTATTTTAGACACTCTCAATCCTTAGTATTAATTTAATTATTCTATACATACGAAAACAAATAAATGATTACTATTAAAAGGTATTAAAAAAAAACCATAAAAAACAATTATAATACAGATAAAAACATAGTTTAAACAGACTATTATATTTGATAAATTATTATTTATATAACTGTTTACAATTCCATCCTCTGTTCAAGTCCCGCGGGAGTAAATATTTTAAATGTATCAATTACTTCATCAATTTTTGTATTAATATATACAATTACTTGCTGATTGCTCAACAAATATAGTAAATAGACCATCCAAGCGATCTTGTTTCATGGTACCTATAAGTACTCACTATGTAGGTCGGACTACGAATATTACGAGTACATTGAGTTCGGAAAATATTCGTTCACAAGAATACCTCAACTATCAGTTTACATTATTCTACTGTAGGTTTAGTGGCATAATATTATAACCATAAACGTTTTAAATGCTTTGACATTATAAAATATAGTTATACACTGTACAAATATAACGTGTGTAACCTAACCTGCCTACGTATGATAATAGTTATATGTATACTATTGGCATATTCGTTATAGGTGTCTAATGATATTTTATGTCTTCGGAAAAACTGGTCCGCGATGGCGAGGTAAACAATTTTAAAATAAAAAAGACGAAAAATGGGGCTCAAATCAGAATAATGAGTAACATAATATAATATGATATGTGACCAAATTATACCTCGAGTTCGACGTAGTGATTTATTCACCGTCGGTCATTAGTCTCGAATTTCGATCCACAGCGGTCGGTTGGAAATGATTTAAATTATTTTCGTCAGACAAAAAATAATATTATTTCGCACGACGTAATAAGTTGTATTTTATTCTGTGATATATAATCGGCGGGTGGTGGGAGGGAAAGGGATATTAAAAAATATAATATTTTTGGCAACTATATACGGGTCAGATATTAGATCTGTAGTGGGGGAATATTTGCTTTTCAATAATGTGTACAATTATTATTGTAAACGGGCCTTTGCGCATAATATTGACATATTTGGCACAAACGCAAAATGATTGTGTTTTATAATATATACGAAAACGGCGGCCAATTATCGACAATTAGCATTAACGACCACGATGTTATCGTTGTTATGACATTATAATATAATAATAATAATATAATATTATGTCCAATGATCTAGCTGCTATAGTGACCTACAGTCGCGGACGTTTGGACTGCCATTTGCAAACACGCCGGTTGTATCGTGTTGGACCTCGCTAGCTTTGCACAATATTTTATAAAATACGTGAATTGTATAATATTCCAATCCTATGCCGCGTGCAATGTGATTATCAATAGCCATTATCATGAATCGATGTGCGATGTGCATAATGCATTTTAATCGACGCATTTACTGTTTTGGTCGACGTCCCGTAGTCGGCTGGTTGTATCCGCCTGCAGACATTGCACTAACACAACGATGTTTTTATCTTTGGACCATATAATGTTGTATAATATATTATCGTCGAGTTACATTTTGATATCATTATGTTGTAGGTAACTACGAGCATTCAACGTTCGGTGGTATTACAATTTTGTATTATCTGTAAACATTAAATAACTAATTTATGGATATAGGCCTGAACGCCCGGGACCTGCACTACGGGGCACAATGTTATAAACATAATGTAAATAGTGGACTGTAGGTGGACCATTATTTCGATCTCGTATAATATAATAATAAGATAATGTGATAATGAACTTAATCGATATATTTTGTTTGTACAGTATTATTTGAATAATTCATAAAAGGCTGTGATTTCGTATATTTTACGGCGCAGGGTAAGTGTACGAGTTTCAAAAACGATTCCCAACAATGTCTCATAAAAAAAATGTATATATAATATTATATACCTGTGCCAAGTAGATAACAAAACCAATTACCAAGGTACGTAATATTAAAATATTTTGTTTTTACATAATAAAAACCACACGCATGTATGTATATCCGTATACATATATAATAATTAAGTATAATAGTATAATATGTTAACCACGGCGTCCTGAATATTGTTACATTTAAACAGGAGCCGAGTAAACACATATTCGTATTGTTGGTATAGGTAGGTGCCTTGTAAATTCAAATTATCACACACATGAATATAACAGTAATATACTATATTATATACCATGTACCCGGTACCACCATTATTTTACTTACCTAGTGAGTAAATACATAATATTTTGGTGAACTATGAACGGATTCAGTGTATGTACTTTAGCCAATCGGAGAGAAAAACAAATAGTGGAAGTGAGTTGTACAATGTTGTGAACAAAATAACACTCGCTGTTCCTCGCGAAATGAGTTACATTAAATGGACATTATAAAAATGCTACTGATTGTATGATAGACATTTTAGAAATTCGTAAAGTTCAAGCCTTTTTATCACACCAGTTTATTATATATATATATATTGAAAATAAAAACATCAGGTGAGGTATGTAAGGTAGTAGGTAAATATTATGCATACCAAACTACGTATATTTTACCATCCAAACAATAATGGCTTAATACGACGCTAAGTGATTAAAATATTATATTTTACGATTAGAAAGATTTCGTAAAATATTATGTTCAACATATTATAATTATTTGTTTGTAAATTCGTACGTTCGCGAATACCTGTGACGAGTTGTTTGAACCGATATTTACTAGGAGGAATTTATATATAAAATCAAGCTATTTTTTTTAAAGCTTGCTTTTTGATAACAGCGAACCTAATTCTGTTATTATGTCGATACATTATAATGTTTAAAATAAAAAAATATTATTAATTTATAGACATTTAAAATAGTAAAAATGTATTTGAATTAAATCCGTTAATTGGGTTTTTTTGTTATCATAAAACTAAAATAATATTTTTTTAGCTTAATTATTTTGCGACTAAATTGTTTGAATTGAGAGTAGCCATATTATATTTTGTAACTTCTGCGTTGTTCTTTGATAGCTTTTGACTAAATATTGTTTGCAACTGTCAGTACCAATTATTTCAAATTCTCTAAAATGTCAGAGAAATATCCTACACAAAATTAAATTTTAGGAAGAGAAGCAAGATACTTTGCAGCTTGAAAGTTTTCATTGAACTATTTTACTGCATTTGTTTTAAATAAATATTTTATTAATTATTAAATAATTAATAACAATATCAGAGTAGCTTTAAAATTATGATATATGTATGTGATATAAATTGTAGCAAGTAGGTGTATCTATTATAGATAGATACTATAAATAAATAAAGTATGATTTATGGTTATAAAACTTTTATTACTATTATTCAAGTTTTGTTCACAGTATAAATATATACAACTTAGGTACTTACTTTCAGTAATTGTATGTATGCATTGTAATAACCTAAACTATGCGTATCCAAAAATACGAAATACGTATTACATATTTAAATAGTAAATTATTTACTTTATATTGTAATAATAAAAATACAATATTATTATTCTTAGAAAAAATGTGAATTGTTTTCCATTATTTAATTTTAATTTTATTTACGTAGCAAGGTAAAGCCCAACATCAATTATTAAAAATGAATACAATATTACGTACAACAATACATTGTTTCAAAATCCATTATTTTTGTGTCTTTGTGTTTTTTAAACTTGAATAACTTTTTCTGTAGTTTCAATATCGAAAAAAAAACAATATTATTTCACAAAATTGTCCTTTTTATGTGGTTAAAATTTGGGTTCTCAGTCATGACTAGTCTTTCTCGGTTCTTTCCCGCTCAAAACAGTTTTTACTATATTTTACATTTGGGAGACGGACACAACACTGCATGTGAAGCGTCATATTAAAGACAACAGAGTGGATGAATCAATCTTACCGGCTAGTTGTTTGGAAAGTAAGACTACATTGTTACTGATTGCCAGTGGCAACTAGACTACTAAAATTCAAAGTTTGAGTAAAAGCGAAATAGTCATGAGGAACAAACGGGATGTTTAGAATTTGAGAAGTAAAATTAAGAAGAATACGAGCTGTACGTGCTCAATCATTTGTGAATCTAAAGCAGTGAGAGGGCTCCAAACAACAGCGTCATATTCATCAATCTGACAGTCTAAAGAGCAATAAAGAAGTCTTATTGCTGATTAAAGTTTGAATTATTTTCTAGGAATTACTTGTAAAAACTGAGTATTTTAAAAGCATTACAAAATGTTTCTTTAATGTGTTGGCTAGGAAAGAGAGGGTAGGATAAGAGTAAAACCAAAACCAAAACCAAAATCATTGGGCA
>PVMI01056081.1:11433-27223 GCA_008528875.1 Aulacorthum solani | reverse complement strand
GAATAGTGTACAGACATAGCTATACCGGCTCAAGTTAAATTACATAATACTCAGTGACAGGCATTTTTATTAAGGAGGAAAGGTGATATGTATTCATTATTTCTAAGATAAATTGCAGGATAGTGCCCTTCTCACTAATATTTATGATAATATATAAAAAAAGTGGGTAAGTGGGTACCGATCTGCTGTTGTACAGTATATATAGGTGTCTAGAGGGGTCGTTCCAAAGGAAGTGTTAAATTAATTGAATTCAACGATGAAAAAATCATTGTATACGGAAAACGATTCTGAGCGAAGTCAGCATATAATATTAGGTACTAAGTATATTTTATGAAATTATTGTGATCAAATAATATTATTACATTTAATTACTATTTAAGTTTACATTTTTTTTACTATTAGATAGGAATTAATAGGTAGGTACCTACTACAGTATAGGTTAAATTCATTTTTACCAAAAAATTGGAACTTTAAAAATTCCCGAGTATAAAATGTATTAAAATACCTTCTATAAAAGTTTCAAGTAGGCACCCGTGATTCATGAATAGAATTTTTTAATTACAACAAAATAACTAAAATCGTTATTTCTCGTTTGAATAACTAAATGGAACTTCTTCCAAAATTTCAACTTAAAACATCTATAAAAAAAAGTGTGTTTATATATTTTAATATTATATTATTATATTAGAAGTACTTAAGTATTAAAGTAATAAAGTATAGACGATGTCTCCAAAATAGTAAAACATGTAAATGTAGAAAGTTAATGAAAAAATAAATAAGTATTTATACTTTTGGGGAGGCAAATTCGAATTTTTAAAACTACATATTTAAAACAATAATACATGTACACATGTATATTAGGTACATTTTTAAAAAGAAATATTTTTTAGTTGACCTATAATCACTAATACCGATGACGATTAATCGAAAAATAATATGTGCGTGTTGTTCAAATACACAAACACGTTGTATAAACAAACAAAGAAACCTAACACAAATATTAAATCAACCTTATATTAATTCGCCGGTTACACGCATAGTGCTGCCACAGACATACAGCAAAATAATATTATAATATCATGCACCGAACAAAGAAAATAAGATCGGAGCCTCCTACTTATATTATGAATAAATAATAATATTAATGATTTACGATATATTATATTATTTATATACTCTTGATCGGAACACGCAACATAAACACGATGAAATAACCGATTTCGAAGTACGAGAATTTATTCGGGCCACTGAGGCGATTGTGTTTATTGGTTATAGAATATAGGGATGGTATTATTTTCTCAAATATCAGTATACCATGCAGTGGCGAAACACACACATTTTGGGCAACACAAAAAAATAGAAAATTGACCACTAAAATTAATGAAGACACTGCTTTTTCATTATTTTAAAAACACTTAAAAGCTGATTTAGAACTGTTTTTTCATTGGAATATTGTTATATGTTATGCCCGATTAAAAAAATTATACTAATCAATTGTCATTACAGTTCACTTTATATTTGTATGAAATTATTATTGACAACTATTAAGAAATATTTATTTACGACTACTTATTCATTATTATAAACTGTTATTAATGTTTACATGGATAAAAACAAATTTATTATAAAAAAAGTTATTTCTTCAATATTTCTTGTGGCTTAGCTTACTTCAAGAGCAGTTTTGTACAAGGACCCCACATTTTCGTGGCATCTGCTAGCCTTTAGGTATGATGCTTCTGTTATACTATGGTTCGTTTTCGTTAGTTATCATAGTTATTATAACACAGAAAATATCGTAACACCCTACACGGAAACATACACTATCACAACTACCAACTACCGTAAAAGTGGTATTTTTGTGAAGAAACTCATGATAAAATTAAAAACCATTTTAGCAATTATTAACATATTTATTAATTTAAAATTTGATTATTTTTAAGTTGAGAAACCTGAAATACTGTTCTAAACAGCGTTGGACAAAAAAAAAACTATGTGATTGGCAGATGATTTACGTTTATATATTCAGATATTCTATAATATTTAAAATTGATAAATTTCAATAAATACAAAATAACTAGTTATTAAAAGGTTAAATAAATAAAAATCTAATTAATGAAATTCATTCATATTCCGTGGATATAAATTAATTTTGTTTAGCCTTATTTGTATTAGTGCCTAACAAAGTAACAAAATATATTATTACTTATTATTATTTTTTAACAACCCAGTGGGAAAAATGTGATGAAATTAAATATTTGAATGTGAAATTATATATAATATAATCTGCATTAACTTTAACTATCGGCAGTGCTAGAATTAGGAATTATGAAGTACAAGAACTCAATCCAACTAAAAACTGCGTTTCAAGTGCAAAATAACTTTGCCTCCAACCACTATATTCCTTAATTTTGAATACTACATTTCAGCTTAGTTACATAATTTTAGCTTTATTATATTCTTTATATTTAAGTATGTAACATATTAACAAAAATGGACTTATATTTTATATTCATCTTAGTTTCCGAAATTTTTCCCTATAACATTTCATACATTCAGTCACTTAAAAAAGTAATTTTCTTAATATTATGAGGATTGGTGGCGTGCAGTAATTTTAGCCAAAACATACAGATCTTTCGTCCATCATACTGATCGACCTAGTAATAATACTTTTTAAAGCTGGTTTAAATTCGTTATTATGTCTACTTGAGATCGGTCTGTCCAGTTTTCTCAAATTCATCCCACCCCCTCGGCCCAACAGCTATGAATTTAGTTTGAATATTTTGAAATTTCAGAATTTTGAAATGTTGATAATTTGAAATTTAAATCAGAAATTTTAAAATGTGGACTGACCGATCTCAAGTAGATACTAATGACAAATTCAGATCATTTTTTTAAAAATATTATCAAATTCGGTAGGATGGACAAAACGTACTTATGAGCATAAATTGTTTACCGTTCACTCACACAGCGCCAACACATGCATGTGTGGAAGCGTTTCGCTATTTTTTTTATACATAGTAATACACAAGTCTTGATCACTTACTACGTAAGCATACATTTACAAAGCCCGCATGCATGCGATTTGAAAATTGCCCAACTCCTCAAAGACTGTCCACCACCGAACACGATATTATTATTACAATTTTGATAGCAATAGTACCTACATGTTTCAGAAGGAAATGTTGATAATATAATAGTTTATTCATTTATTGTACGCATATCTTTGTACTACTGAACTAGGCAAAGAACAATCGTAATATAATATAAACAAACTTTAGTAAAAATTAGCAATCTATTAGGTAGTCTAACTTTGCTATAGAAAAGATAGAAATATATTTTTGATATTAAAAAAATTAAAATGGTACATCATTGATATTAATTAAAGTCCACTCCACATTTTAATAAAAAATATTTCAGGCATTAGTTTGTACCATCCCCCTACCCAAATAAAAATGAAATAAGTATTGTAGTGGATATTTCTCCTATTTCTCTGTCTCCTTATGCACCTCCCCCTTCAATTTGAGTACTGATTGTTGGTTAATCATAAAGATTTTGACCAACAATATCAAAATTCATCAATACTATTTCGTATCTCGGTATAATTGTCGAAAATCGTATTACCGATAATACCTATGTTGTTAATACACAAATATCGGGAGATACCGCGGTATCAACATTTTAAATTGCACCAGACGTCTACACCTAATATTGGTACATAACTACTTAAGTATAAGTACATTTCAAAACTAAGGATCGTACCAATGATAAGTCATTAAATTTAAAAAACGATTGTACCAGCTCATAGTAGTAGAGCTAAAACAGGACAAGACTTGACTAAAATTTAGAATTTTTGTTGCTAATATTTTCAAACCTACGCTTCTCGGTTAAGTCAAATGTGTCTTTATTTTATATCTATATGTAGTGTAAGTCTGTAACAGTTTAGGTAAGTGTCTTAATTCTTAGCTAAAAAAACATCAATAAACTAACATCATATTAAACCAACATATTATTATATTAAACGGACAGTCAACAGACGTACATTATTGGTAGGAAGGTAGGTAGGTTCTTAAAAAAATTAATAATTTTAATCATAAGCCTGATTTAGAGTGAGTTAGAATATTTGTGGTATAAACCATGGATGTGGACAGTAGATTTGGTGGTAATAAAATTAGTGTAGGTACCTAAATATACAAGGATGTGAATGGAATGTAAGAATACAAATATTACTCTCTCAAAATGTATAAGCAATATTATAAGTAGAAAACATCGTCGTTGCAGTTATACTTGCATCAGTGGCTTTCGGAAAATAAGGGTTAAAACAATAATATCGACATCGTATACGAATTAGTAAGTAGGTACTTCGGAGAGAGCGTTTTAGTAAAACGTTTGCGGGGTGATCCATATAATGTAAGACACTAATTATTTCAGAAAACACTGACTTCTTTGAAAATATTTCATTTACATAATTTTAAATCGTAACAAAACAAGATTTCTGGAAAACACTTAAATTTTTTATCAATTTTATCATTGTATTTTTTTAAAGTTTTTTACTCTCTTAAATAACCACCTACATTTTTAAATTCATATTCCCAAGTAGAATATTACTCGGAGTATTTCAATCCATGAAAATCAAATTTCGGACGAGTAGTTTATAATATAGCCATAACTCATAAGTATTTAAAGTTTAGATGGAGGAGTAGTAGACCAAAATTTTGAGGGGTAACTCTGTATCACTCCACTCCACTCGTCTTAATTAAATGATTATATGACTCATACAGATATTATATTTTTAGAAAAATGTTTTTTTTTTTTAATAATCAAATTATTTTTGAAAACTCCAATAAGACACTTTTAAATTAATGAGTGTTTTATGCGTTAAATATATCACCCGATATAGTCAAGGGTTATCTGTATACTCGGCACTGCGTCGTAAAAAAGACTATGCTGAACACATCCAATCATCACAATAATTGTTTTCATTGAAATCGGTTCTCCGCCCTACTTCCGACCACGGAATAGACGGAAATGAACCATAAAAAAAAATATATATATATACATATATATATATATATTTGTAAAACAGATCTCACCTGCCGGCGAGCGTCGCTGCAATTATTGTCCATTGCGAAGGAATCGTACCTTTGAAAACCGCTGGCTCTCATTGTGGAGTCCTCGTATCCGCGATACATATATAATATTATTAACAATTAATACTCGGTATTACACGATAATATTAAAATATCGATGATAATACGCGCATACCCTGCAATGTTATGGTGTAACGGAAATGTGATATTTTACGAGCAACTGCAACTGCAGTTCTTGACGGAAACAAAAACTATGACGGCAACTATTGTTACCTAGGTAGGTAGTTACTTCCTTTGGCGTGCGTAAAAAGACCGGTGGCCCGCCTATCATGGCACAGGTACGCAAGTTTGATCAATTGGCGCGTTTGTGGGTAATAGCGGTATATACCGCAGCACGTGACTCGTTCGTTTCTTCCGCTCTCTCACCCACCGCCCCACCGCCGCACGACCGTCGTCCAACACTTGTTACAATAACATCACGCTCGCAGACACCTGTTCAAACGCCTTGCGCGTAAAATTAATATTAAATATTGTGTGGCGACGAGCACGGCTGTATCCGGTGAAACCCACCCCCACCGACCCACCAACCGATTCGAGAACAAAATATTGTACCTACGCAGTACGCATGCATCGCGGAGACGACGCAGTCTTCGGCGGATCTACGTGTTACCCACGTGTACCCAAAATTACGACATGATAACAACAATAATATAATACATACGATTATCAGAACTTTAAAGACTTACGGTTGTCTCGGTCGAGGGCTGATAATGACGAGACGAATATGTGATTATGTGCTCAGTGGTCGTTGTCGTCGTCGTGTAGTATTATAGTTATCTCAGCGGCCCGAGATCGCGGCGAGATGCGGCGACGGTGTTGGCAGCGGCGCGGCGGATAAAGTGCTCGTGACTACCGGCGTACACGGTGTCGGGGCGCGTAATGCCGCCGTGGCTGCTGTCCGTCCGCGGCGGAGGCGGCGACCCGCGGGACGCTGTCGCGGGCATTCCATATATATATACGTACGATAAGTTTTGCCACGCGACGCGCGCCGACGCGGACGGGACGTGTATAATACACCACGCGTACATTATTTTATATTAACAGCGGCAAAATAATTTTCCTCTCCCAGTCCACACCCACCCTACAGTTAGCACCCTCTCTTGCCCTCTTACACTCACTCCCTCTCTAATACTAACCCGCTCGCTCTCTCTCTCACTCCCTGTCGAAAACGGCAGCCGGTCCAGACGTAGACACGCAGTATGTATGTATATACTATATATATGTACCTCGTCGCTATATATATTATATTATATCAGTATATACCTCTGCCATTGACATTGTTAATTAAAACCGCGGGATTTTATCAAAACTACCACCACCACCACCACCACCACTACCACCATTACTACTACCATTACCATTACTGTGATATATGCCAGTGTGTGTGTGTACATAAACCAACCGCTGCTCTGCCTGCCGAGCCACTGATATACGCATATTGTGTACGACCTACGCGCGACGAGAGAAGTATATAGCGCGCGGAGCTGGGAAAGCGCTTATCACAGACGTCACATGCACGATCAAGTCCGCTCTACCCGCCGGCCGCCGAACGTCGTCACGTCGTCGTAGTTGTTGCCGTCAGTATATTATAATAATAATGATAATATTATTATTATTTATGTATAGTGCGCGCGTTATATTATTATTATTATTACGGGACTTCTGGCGTGCGCCAGCCACCAAATACCTAGGTATATTTCAATTTCATGATGACGGTAGTATTATTTTTCCAGACGATATTCTGAATTAGGTATAGGTAGGTCTCGCCTATACCGATAAAACTCATATTTGAGCCGGGATATTTAAATGGCACTTTCCACCTAAATTAAATAGTCGAATTGCACTAGGATTCAAAAAGGTTTTCAAATTGTAGACACGCATAAAAACATGTTTAAAAATAATTTGTGAAATGTGCAATAAATTTGGTTTAAAATTTATAGTAAATTCAATACATTTTTGTTAAAACTTATTTTCTTACATAAGTGCAGTTCAACCATTATACTTTTTTTTTAAATCAAGCGCAATTCAGCCTTACCCATATGATAGAGCCAATACTGAAGTGCAGTGTCGTGCCCAGAATTTTGAAATAAGGAGGGGTTAAAAAAGATCTGGATTAACATTAATATAGGCCTTAAACACTAATCAGTGCATTCGAATTGAGCCCCTCCAAAACCCAAGCTTTGAAAGAAATTTCTGAGCTGAGTTTCGAGTTTTATAATTATTTGTTTGAATTGCAGAGTCTCGACTTTTATAGTGATATATATCTACTAGACTTTAGGCTTATTCAACTTTAAAGACAATATTCAACTATTAAATAGACAAATATTGAACAATGAATTAAAACGAAAAGCAAAAGAAAATATTCGTGAAAGACCATCTAAATTTAAATTTCGAGCTTGCTAAGAATAATATTGATACTTTGACAACTACTGATTTCAATTTAACTGGAAAAATATTCAGTCCTGTACCGGGACTTCTTCATTACCAATTATATGTTTTTTGTTATTTTGTTATTGAACAATATTTTTTGAACAATGTTATAGTGAACACCTATAAGATGGATAAAAAAAATTGTAATGAGGAAAGAATAGGTCCTATTTATACAGCATATCATTACTTAAATGTACGAAAACGTGCAAACACCAATCTAACTAATCACTAAATCAAGGTGGATAAATAAAATATAAGTTTCACTAAACATAACTTTATGATAATAATGGTCATAATATCATGGTTCATGTTTTTAATCATATTAACCATATAGAGTACCTATAGACTTTAGACATATTAATTAAATATTAATATCCAATAGGCATGTCTATGATACTCGTATTAACTACAGGCTGTAACAAATGTGATTTAATAAAATATAATAACTACTATGATATTTATGAACATTGAATGATAAGACATAATAAAGATATAATATAATATAAAATATTATACATATTATTTATACTTTATAGTATAATTTTCTTGATCTAATCATAAGAGATGCTAATCCCTACCCTTCCCCGAGGAGAGTCTGTGCTCCGTAGTGACATGCACCTGAAGCCGCACACTCAACAGATGATACAATGCGAAATTCAACTTCAAAAATTGTTTTTAATAATTGTGAGTTTTATTTTTTTACAGTTGTATTAATATAATATAATACTTTACTGCCTATGCAACAAAAAGGTCGTTTTATAATATCAATTAAATAACTACAAAATATACAGGTACCGTAAAATATGATTATGCACTTAATCTAATCTCATCTAGTTACTTTTGGTAGTGAAAGTGAAGGTAGATAAATGAACAAAGAAACCAAATACATATTTAATATTTTTTGTGTTCGAGTTTTAATTCAAGATTTATATTTTCAATTAAATTTGATTTTTCATAGTTTACTAAAGTATTTTTATTTTGAAATTCACACAAGTGAAATGTGAGAGTTTTTTCAAAATCAAAGAACATAAGAATAAAACTAGGAACGGTTAAACATAAAGATAGAGCGTTTGGGTTCGTTAATGATAATGAGTAAAGAAAAAGATATCGACAATTATTACAGAGAAGAACGTATTTAGAATAATATAGCCAATTCATACAATTGTTTTAAATGATTACAAATATATTTGTATGTATAATATATATTGTAAGTACCGAAAAAATGTAAAATATAATTAATTTTTATTTGAAAGTTTTCTTGGCAATAGTCATCTATACTTAATGTTAAGTAAAAATGTAAAATATATTTTTTTATTTTTTTTTATTTTGGAAATCCAACGACAGATAAAATCAAATTATTCACACACATTTACAAATAATAATGTTACAATAGAAATAATTACAATTATTATAACTATTATCTAATATAAATGTATATATATATTATTATTTGTATACATAAATATAAATATTGCAATATTTTTTTATTCATTAACCCCACATTTGTATAATACTATTATTGTTTACATTTAACTATTTAGCTTTTCTTGCTATACAAAAGTTGGCAAAAAAAATTCGTTAACTAGTATTTTTGAGAGACCGTTTAAAAAATTAGCTTCCTACGCCCTATAGATTCTTGACCGACAATTTAATGCACATATATGTTAAAATACAACATATTATGATAAATATTGTATAGTGAATTGAATGGGTAGATCGTTAAAAAAAATCATACGACGTCAAGATTAAGCATTCATTTCACGAAAAAGTTTCCCCTTGATGAGTTTTTTTCAAAGTATAAATTGAAGGAATCCATTTCATAAAACTTTGCAAGAAAAGGTCGATTTCACTAAGTGGCTACTGGCTATGACGCGTGTCATACAAACATAATATAATAAATAGTAAGTTGATTGTATAATCTTTCAGTCATTATTACGACAGTGTATAAAAAAAATATTAATATATAATGCACGAAGATTTTATTTAATAACTAATATAAGTATTAAGTATATTACTGTGTCACCACTCACCATATTTTCATGAGTGATCACCTAATTCAGTAAATATACGTACAGATGTACGTTTGAGTGATGAGTCAAAATCAATTCATTAAATATAGTGATTGCAGTTGTGTAGTATAAGTATCATAGTTTTGCGCATACAGGGGGTAACATTAGAACACGAGAAATAAAATAACTTTTGTTATAAATTTAGATCGCTGATTTTTATGAAGCAAAAAACATCAAATATGCAATATAATATGCAATGAAAATTGTGAAAATATGAAAGAAAAAACATTTTAAATAGGTTAATAATATAAAATAAATAAGTGCAACATTTTTATTTGTTAGGTAATTGTTATTATTACAATCAATATTAAAAATATTTTTTGTTGGATAAATTCAAAATAACTAAATTGTAAAATTAATTTTCAGAAAAATTTTAATGGTAAAAATGTTTTTCAAGTCAAGCAGTTAATTTTTTACAATATTTTATAATATCGATATTTTTTGGAGTACATACCTATTATAATAACTTTTTCAAAATATTATTTTTTAGGAATTTTTTGACATAAGTGTATTTATTAAATTATTTAGTGTACCTACATATACTTTAAAATGTTTTTCATACGTTTAACTAGTATCAATTTTTTTCAGATCTTTCAGTCACGCCTTGTATTGCGCATTTTATGCTCTGAGAGAAACTTCGAACCCTAAAACTATTGATTTTTCAATAAAAAGTTTTTGGTATCGAGATACACTTTATCATATTTTGGTAATATTCATAAGTTTTTTTTTTAATTTCACGATTTTTAGCAACATATTGAAATTTCAAAGAATTAAAAAACAGTGAAATGTCTGCACTCATGTTACGAATGGTCAGAAAACCCAACTTTTTATACCTGTATGCGCCAGAAAACAACACACTATCAATGAGGTAGATACTTAATAACAAGGTTTTAACTATTAATTTTTAAAATAAAATCAAATAAACGTTTGTAAATATTTTAAAATAATATGGTAAATAGTTTAATTTAATTTAATAGCAAATAGTAAAAATTAAAAATATGTAAATAAATATCTATTACTTTGCAGATGAAGCTTGCACGGTAACTCAGCTCGTCTACCTATCTTTATCTTGTATAAACAAATTAATATTAAGCATAATTTACTGAAAATGAACAACGAATATGCATGAAATGATTTTAAAACAGACGGAATCTCAATTTTTAACGACTAAACTTTTTACTATAAATAGTATCATAGATAATAGATATTGGATATAAGTTAACATCACTTCGCATTCATATTTATTTCAGTTAATACATATTATATCATCGCCAAAATATCAAACAAACTTCTCAGTTATTTGTTAACTATAATTTGACAATTACATAGGATTATAACAATAACGGTGCAAGTTAAATACCGAACTAATGACAATGAAACTGTACATATTATTGTGATTCTAAAAATAGACAGTATTGTTTTAGAACTTTAAATAATTTATAGTGCATTATTTAAACTAAACTTTAAGCATACACAGAAATAATCTTTTATACAAAAAAACATATCCAACCATATACGATGATAATATTACATAAATTATTGGTACATTTGAGTTTTCAAAATTTCAAATCAGGAATTTAGTTGTAGTATTTAAAAATAATATATTGTAATTATGCCGTAGGAATTGTTTTGGTATCTGTAGTAAAAATGATTTTAATCTTTTTGAAAAAAAAATTACATATTACTTACTATTGGGTTTTTATTTTTGTGAAAGTATTTAATGAGAAATAAAATCAGATAAGAGATCAAGCACAATATTTGATGAAATCTGTGAAAATAATCAATTTCTCTACACTTATAATTGTAAGTATCCGAAAAGAATTATGAGTTCCAGTAGTTTCACTATATTTATATATTTTAATTATAATTTTTAAATTTAAAACCAGCTGGGTGTCAACAAGTTTATAACCACTAAACCTATAAAGTAGTGATTACCTAGCACATAATAAAGTATACTATAGTAACGCATGCAGCGGTTTAAGATAATTAAAAGAATATGATACACTACCTAGCAAAAAGTAAAGTTTTTTCTAGAAACTGTTTACAATGAAATAAATTAAACGTTGTGATCGATTGTCGTGGTACTTTGTCGTGGTACTTTGTCATCTTATTTTAATTTTAAGATATTTAAGTATATAAAAGTATGACTTCTTAAAAATTTTACGTTTGAATATTTACGCATATTTCGTTAATTTCAACATAAAATGATATTTGATTAATGATTGTTTGATTTTCACTTACTATATGCACTGCAATGCACAGTGCATTGCTGATCTAAACAATACATTATGTTGGGGTTTATTTTTTTTATGTAGGCTTTGAGGATTCTGAATAGGTATGGTTTTCAATTCATGGTAGAATATATGCATATTAATGGAAATAAGGGATAAATTAATTCATATCTATATATTTGAATATTTCAGACAATTATATGAATCTAATTTGTGACTATTAATAAATAGGTATATAGAGCGATTAACCAAGGATCATCACCACCTTTTTTCAATAACGCAGTTATTCAAAATCTGATTTTCGGAATTTTAAAATCTACTTAAAGACCATGTTTTTGTAGTTTTGAGATTTGTTGTAATACCTTAGAACTATAAGAAGTGACATACGAAAAATATACAAACTTCTATTTTTTAAATGAGGACCAATTTCCTACTGTAAATTATTTAATGAATCATTTTTCTGAATATTTTGAAGTATCAAAATCGAAGTTTGGACTAGTAATTTTGGATTTACGTTTAGCTTTGTGTACCAAGGGTAGGTGTTAAGTCCATGATAATGGATTTGGAAGATATAGGGGCTATGGTGATTTTAGTAATCAATATTAATCCATCAACATTTATAATTTGTAAAAATGGCAAGAGTATAATAAATACTAGATCCAAAACTACAAATATTTTATACTTGTGTAAAACAATTTTGAAGAACTGAGAAACTTAATAATTTGCAGTAAAATAAAGGAGGGTCCTCATTTATTAAACAGAAATTTGTATCGCCAAGCAGGACACTATTTGAACAGTAGGTAGGTGCAAAAAATCTCAATAATTTGAAAATATGGTCTTTAAGTATTTATATATTTAAAAATTAAAAAAACTAGAATTTGAATAAATTCTTTATCAAAGGTAAAAATGGAAGTGAAAATGTTGTGGAAAATCATCCTGTATTTAAGTAAATCAAATAACGCGAAATTATTTACTAAAATATGCATAACAGCGTCATCTGTGTTTTCATCGGTACCTAGCTATAAACAAATATATAAGCATTGTACAAATCGTCTTTCCATATTATACGAAGGAGAAATGTAGACTGTTGGCCACACAGTGGAGTGTTTGATGTATATTAATTGGCCCGATATAATCATGTGTTTAAAAGTTTAGAGCCACTTAAATGTATTATATATCTATTATCTATCTATTATATGATATGTCGTCGACAGGGACGCGTATAAAACACTTAAAAATAATTTCATAGTAACAAAATATTATCGATTTTGAGATGTGTTTTTTATACACTTGATATATATATATATTATTATTATAGTTAAGGGAGCAACTAGAAATGGGTTAGGGATCGTTAAGTTCATATGCACGTTCATATACCTTTAGTGTATACACCACACACACATGTATATATAATATAATATGTATTCATTGCGCTCATTTAACATAAGTGGACATAATACTAAGAATTTGAAAATATGATTTTATCTTTAATTATTAAAGGACAAAAGGGGGGGAGTGAACATGCTTGGAGAATAATCACACTTTATACCTAGAAGTAAATCAAATAACCTGTAGTTATTTACTATTAAACGCATTGCAGTTTCATCAAAGTTTCCATCGGTATAGCCAAACAAATATGAGAGAATAAGTGTTATACTTTCACAAATTGTCTTTTCATATTATATGAAGTAAAAATGTAGACTTTTGGTCACATGGTGGGAAGGGGTCTACCGGGACGTGTGTAAAACACGGAATAAATATTGTATAATAATAAAATATTTTTGATTTTTTTGTGCGTTTTTTTCTTTCTACCTATACACGCATAATATTATACTCGTATTAAAGTGCGTTCAGATAGGGACAATATCTGCAGTAGTCGCACACATAGTGCAGGCGTCACACGCGTATACGCGATATATGTACAACATTATTATTATTATATTTAAGGGAACAACTAAAAACGGGTTAAGATCGTTAAGTTCATATGCGCGTATACACACACCCACACACACACACACACACATAATATGTATTCGTTGCGCTCATTTGACATAAGCGGCGTGTGCTCGGCATATAAAACACACATGTCGGACGGAAAATTTGTAACGTGCCGCACCGCGCGTGCGACCGGAGCTGTGCGGCAGCTGCGTGCTATATACCGAATATTATAAAGCCCCCCTCCACTCCGACAGGGAGCTTTTGTACTTTTGGAATATTGTCGCAGCTGACTACTGCGGGGTAATACACCGCGGCGGCACGAAAAGTTTGGGACGCAACATGCTCGACTAAAACGAATAATGTATTATATACATATCATATATTATAATAATATTATTATTATTATTATTATTATTGTTGTTGTTGTTGTTGTTGTTGTTATTGTTATATTGCGGAAAAAAACACTCGCGGCCGCAGCACACGATACGATGCTAGTGATGCTACTATACGGTTCAACGAAATATTGTATCTTACGCATAAAACAAAAATGTTTAGTTTAGCATTCACGTCGCTGGTTTAGTCGGCGTGTACGTGAGAAATACCTATTTAAAATTAAATCGAATAGGCACGCCATATACAACAGTAGATACTAATACTATTAATTAGAACAAAAAAGTATGTTATTTAATTTATCATGTCTTCCTGTTTCAGCCTGTATTGTATATACAATATACATATAGAATACAATATTTATGTATTGTAAAAAATAAAAACGAGTAAACTTAAATTAAATATTATGATAATGACATGCGTACTTTGATGTCTATATCAGTAATTGTTCTGTAATTACTAATTTGAACCTATTACCATATGTAATAAAATAACTTTAGCCCTTGACGGTATATAAAAAAATGTATTTATTATAACTTTATATTTTTAATCAATAATTTAAATCAAACCACCTACCGATACCCACTTAATATTAAGCATATCCTTATAAGCTGTGCATAAAACGTAATACTCATAATATCAAATTTACACAATCTATATCGAATAGACAAATCAACAATCATAATAATAAATAAAAATATGTGATAACAATTAAACGAATTGGGAAAGCTTATGCTGTGAAAGTGCTAAATTCCCGGTTTCCAAAGTATTCTAATAGGTACAACGCAATAAACCATAATTCCAAATACAATATTTAAACAGAATATTTTAGTAACCCTAATATTTTGGTAGTATATTAAATACTTATACAATAAGTAACTACTAATTATTTTAATAATATCAACAACCGTAATTAAATTAAAAAATCTCAATAAAAAATAATCGTAACTATAGGATTATGTACCAATAGTAACTACGGACGATAAACAAATATCTTAATATCAACAATTGTAACTATGTATCTACTAGTAACTAACGCGCGAAACGGTGAACATGTAACGTATGTTTAAATGGTTTAAAAATCAAAGTATTTGTAAATAGTATGGCCCTTATGTACACGTTCAATTTAAATCGGAGTCTAGTCAGAAAGTTTTCTAACAAGTTAAAAATGTGTTCTAGCGCTATTTTCTTAATATTGAGGAAACGTGAGATAATGTTTTTGCTATTATCCTACTAAATGACCAATAAATCGGACGACCTGAAGTACATAACAATAATAATGCTATATGCTTTGTACATGTATATTCTTCATTTTAAACGAGTTTTTTAGAACGTCGTAAAAAAACCTATGATTCTTGTGCACAACCAGCGTGCCTACCCAACTTAGTCCACAACAGATTACAATTCGCCGTTATTAAAAAGGTTTTACAAAAAATATGTACATACTTATTGTAGTAGTTGTCGTATTGCTTTTGACGTTTGTAGCCCTTGACGAAAATGGTAGCCGCAAAACCAATTTCCTATGTGTCATTTTATTCGTACAAATGTTTTCGATGACACTGCAGCCTCTGCTGCAAGCACTCTG